>LOJH01007709.1:0-20344 GCA_001685095.1 Ellobius talpinus
TCATGGTAAAATATAAAATAATAGGAATGGGTTAATTTAAGATGTAAGAGCTAGTTAGAAATATGCTTAAACTATTGGCCAGACAGTATTGTAATTAATACAGTTTCTGTGTGATTATTTCAGGTCAGGGCAGCCGGGGAATAAACGAGCATCCTCCATCCTCCATCTACAGTTCATGCTCAGCACTGTTAAACTTTAAGCTGCAGAGTTCCTGGGAACTAGTCTATGTGTGTAACAGTTATAACAACCAAAATTCCTCTAGACACCCCACGCGTCTCTTGGAGAATACGAATAATCCCCCATGCAATGGGACCATCTGAGGGACCTTGTGCATTTGGGGCTGAGCCATGAGCAATAGGTAGATAGTACTAAAAGAATAGGAAGGATGGGTGATGAGGGACACAGTGTAGTTGGGCAACAATATCCAAGGACACATCCAGAGGAATGTTGGAACAGCCCTTCAGAGGTGCCGGTGAAGGTAGTAAGTATGGCAGCTGAGGAGAATCACTTGGGAAGTCCCACAGCAACTCTACAGGGTAATTCTATGTTTCTCAGCTGGAGTGGTGGAAACTGTCAGCTTCTGTTGCGTTACTTTGTTACTTTTTATTTCTAGGGTTTTTTTCCTTGTTTTTAAAAGATGGGAGTATTCAAACAGAAGCACCACCAAGCTGGTCCTCTGTCACTGAGACTCTGAGAGTCTGTGCTGGGCTGGATCTTAGATATGCAGGAAGGAAGAAAGAGGGTGAGGTGTGGCCCAGGTGGAGCCAGAAGCTGGAGTGGTGTCAGAGATCATTCAAGGGCTTGGCACTTTTTGTACCACATTTTTCAGTAAATGTTTTCAGGATGAGTAAATGCATGGGAAACCTCCAAGCAGAGGAGGATGGACCCAGGACAGAGAAAGGGTGCTTTGGTGACATTTTGACCATGGGAATGACTGTGGGTTCATAATGTCATTTAGTGAGTCTCTGATTTGAGATTTTTGTTTGTCTTGGTATATCCACATAAAATCACTTTTGATTTATTCTTTTAATCTGCTTCCAGTCCTGTGTGCTGGAACTTAAACCCAGGGCCTTGTGCATGCTAGCCAAGTATCTTGCCACTAATCTAGGTCCCCAGCCCATAAGGTAGTGTTTTTGTTTGTTTTATGTGTGTGTTTGTATGTTTTATACATGTGTGCACACTTAGATATGCAGGTTCATTTACTGAGTCTAAAGGAGGACCTTGGGAGGGCTCTGTCTCTTCTGCCCCATTCCCTTGAGACAGGGTCTGTCATTGAACCCGGAGTTTGCTGTTTAGAGCTAGGCTGGTGACCAGCGAGCTCCAGTGATCCTCTTTCTTTGTCCACCAGTGCACTGGGGTTACAGGCGTGTGCAGCCGCGTCTTATCCACCAGTGCACTGAGGTTACAGGCGTGTGCAGCTGTGCCTTATCCACCAGTGCACTGTGGTTACAGGCGTGTGTAGCTGTGCCTTATCCACCAGTGTATTGGGGTTACAGAAGTGTGCAGCTGCACCTGGGGTTACAGGCGTGTACAGGGGTGCCTTATCCACCAGTGTATTGGGGTTACAGAAGTGTGCAGCTGCACCTGGGGTTACAGGCGTGTACAGGGGTGCCTTATCCACCAGTGTATTAGGGTTACAGAAGTGTGCAGCTGTGCCTTATCCACCAGTGCACTGGGGTTACAGGCGTGTGTGGCCACACCTTATCCACCAGTGCACTGGGGTTACAGGCGTGTGTAGCTGTGCCTTATCCACTAGTGCACTGGGGTTACAGGCATATGCAGCTGTGCCTTGTGACAGGCGTGTGCAGCCGCGCCTTATCCACCAGTACACTGGGGTTACAGGCGTGTGCGGCCATGCCTAGCTTGTCTTGTTGGTGCTGGGGATCTGAACGCAGTTCCTCATGGTGGTGTAGTAGGTACTCTTACCCACTGATCCTTCTCCCTAGGAACACTTTCTCGTTGCTTTCTCTTGGATCGTAAGTATGGGCTTTGAATAATTGCACGTTTGAAACTGTGATTTATACATCTTAGGGCATCAGTGTCGCTCTGTGTAGTGTATCCTTGTTCTTTGACCTTTTATTTGGCACACAGTAACTTCAATGATGCCTACAGCTATTTCTTATATAAACAAAGGAGAGCGTTTTTGCTTGTTTGTATTCTCTGTGAGAGGAAATACTGTGATTTTAATTTTTCTTCATTCCTAGATTGTCAGTAGCATCACGCTGGTTAGCCTGTGGCCACACAGTAGAGCTAGTCTTTGGGATCTTCTGTTCTACCTGTGACTCCCCCCCTTCTTTCCCTAACCACATCCTCTGCTACTTTTTCTTCTAGGACCTAGCGTAGTGCTGTTGAGAAAAAAGATACCAGAATTTGGTACTGGAGCCAAATCAGAGATTAATAGGATAGAATAAGAATACTTCAGAAACAAACCCAAGACAGACATGGTGACATTTTTCTGTAATGCCAGGACTCAGGAATTTGAGAGAGCCTGGACTATGAATCCAGACTTTTTAACAAAACTCAGCAAACCAAGTAGCAGAGTAAATATAGTAGTAATAGATTCAGTTTCATATCAAAGGAAAGCAAAAATGAAGGGACCAGTGGCTTCCAACACTTTAGAACAGGCAGCTACAGTTTTTAATATGCAACACGAATTTCTAGACATAAGAGAGAAAATGTGAATCAAGGGCAAAAGAAAAATACAGGACTTGAGATGTAGCTCAGTGGTAGAACACTTGCCTAGCACAACACTCAAGGCCCTGGGTTTGATCTCCAGCACACAGGGAGAGAGCAAGAGTGAGCGAGGGGAGGATGAACAGCAACATCACCCAGGTGATGAAACTGAAAGGACTTTATTATTATTTGGGGGAGTGTGTGATATTCCAGCACTGCACACTGGGTACTGTTCCTCAAAAACCTATGTCCTCCATCATCATTTTCTTCTGGTGGACAGCATTGTCCCTTGTCACCACCATGCAATGGAACACTAGACCTTGCTTCTGCTTTCTAACTAGACCTTAGAAGGTAGCCTTGCCCAGCCTTTCCCATCCCTCCCACAGCAGTCTCCCATGCTTCTGACAGCTACTTTTCTGCTCGTGACTTGTGTGCAGCCAGCCTTATCAATCTCTATATTGAGGGAGACTATGTGGTGCTTGTTCTTCTGTGCCTTGCTTATTTCTTGTCACATAGTGGTGTGCACTTCACCTGTTGAAGTGACAGAATTCCGCCCCTTTTTGTGGCACAGTGGTATTCTGTTGTGTCCATAGACCCCATTTTCATTATCCATTCACCCACTGATGTATTCTTTGTTAGAAATCAGAGTGGCAGGTTCAGGAGCTGGCATGAAATTACAAACCACAGCAAGCTTTATTAGGAGAAAAAGCCTTCCCGACATGGGGACTGTGATCCAGCCTTGGTGGAAGCACAATTAGGAGGGATAGAGGACTGTATCAGAGACACATGATGTGACAGAACCTTAGAAGGAAAGAGGCTTTCTTTCGATGCCTGGGAAGGAACATCATCGAGAGAGATAGCTTAAAGTGAAAGTAAGCAAGGCTGACACCACAGACGTAGACTGGGAAGGGGGTGCGAAAAGGGAGAGAACAGCTCAGAAAGTCCTGGAACAAGTGGTATTCTGGCATTGGTGAGTTTGGCATGGTTCTGGTGGGAAGTTACACATTACCTCATCTAGTCTGACGTAGCCTACTCAACAAGGGCCAGGCATTATGCAGGACTGTACACTTACCTTCTAGTTTCAGGGATGAGGGGCTGCATGGCCACAGCACAGCACTGGCTTCTAACTAGAAAGAGAGAGGGAGAGAGAGCGCTGCAGCGAGTGTGGCCTTATTTCTCCAGATTGCCGGTTCTGGTCTCTTAGAGTGACTGGCATCTTACAGGGCAGGCCCCAGGTCTAACACACTTAGCCATTTGCATCTCTTGGCTGTCGTGGGTAGTTGCTGTAGTCAGTGGGCATGGCAGTGCGTTCATCTCTCTGGCGTATGATTTTATTTCCTTTGGCTCTATGTACCCCAAAGGGGAGCTATACATGATAATTTGGTGTTTTCTTGCCAACACTGCCTTCCATAGTGGCTGCACTGACTCACATCCCTGTCCTGAGTGTTGGAGACTTTCCTTTTCGGCGCATTTCACCAGTGTTTGTCTTGTCTTCTGTGTTTACCATGGGCGGCACTATTCCCTGGGCTGAGGAATAGTGTAGAATGGAGAAGTGGTATAGAGGCAATAGCGTTGGTTCCGTTATATGTTGGTGTGGTGTGCCACAGCTTCACTGTATCTGCCAGTTCTGATAGCGTTCTGAGCTCTTCAGTCTCTTTCTCCCTCTTCTATTTACTTGGTCTTATCGAACATGCTTATTTTTATTCTCTGTCTGGTGATTTCAGTCTGATATGCCTTTGAGATCGCCCGCATCCCCCATTCCTCCATTCTCCTCATAACCCTGGCTAATGATGCCTTGTGTATTTCCCGGACACATTTGCTTAAGTTTTGAATATTTACTTCTTCTTTGCTACTGTCTCAAAAGTAGTTCCTTGGGATGATACATGGTGCTTTAGACCTTGTATCTTCACACGACATAAACTCTGTGGAATTCAAATAACCCGACAGAGTGGGGAAGTGGTTCTTAGTGTTAAGATATGGGTTCTAGTCCTGCCTCCTCTATTGCTCATATCCTGAGTTATTTTCTTATCAGATCAGAGAGGTGATATACGATGCAATGCTACAGGTAGGTGTACGATGAATGGCTGATTTCAGGGCTGTGGTCCAGGCCTTGGCAGTTTCACAGCTGTTCTTTCTGCAGATTCATCATATACAGAGTGTGGCATGCAAGGCACTTGAGATCAAATAGACATAGCAGCTATAGCCTGCTCTCCAGGATCTGATGTCATGTATGTCATAAGGCCTGTGACTTTTAGGCAGTCGCAGGGTGAATGGGGGTGGTGTGTCTTGTTCTTGAGCTGTCCAGAGGGTGTCAGGGTTTCTGTGCTGGGGTTGTGTTGTGTTAAAGTGGAGCCCTTCGTCGGGCCTTGTAGGGAGAGTTGTGGGTAAATACTGAGCGAGAGGGTGTGAGGGCATCTGAGGCAAAGGGGAGTGGAAAAGAAAACAAAGAATTCTGGGAGTAAGATGGGTACGAGAGAAAGAAGCCTTTGCATTTGATGGGGATCAGTTGTCAACCTTCGAATAGGAACTTCATTCTGTCCTCTAAGGGGGCCCTGGAAGGTTCTGTTCTGTTTTAGTTTGGTTTTATGTCTTTTTCCAGGCCACCCTTGAACTCAGAGATCTGCTTGCCTCTGTCTCCTGTGTCGGAAGCTTTAGGATAACCCACAGAGTCTCTCAGGAGTGAGAAGCACAGAGTGAGCATGTGCAGGAGCCATTGAGAGAGTTGAAGCAAGAGTGATCAGAGGCCACAGGATTCAGGAAGCACCAACAAGTATATGTGGCTCGTGACCACTGCCCTGGGAGATGGGACAATGGGATGCTGGAGTAACCTGTGTCTTGTGGAGCTGGCTCCAGCCAGCTTCTTGGTGCATGAGGTCTCTCAGTTCTCCCCATAGCATCAAGAACACAGGCCACAAGTGCTTTTTGAAACTGCAGATAGCAGGCTTGCCAAAGAAAGTCACATGACCAAACGAGATTTAAGAGGAAGAAAGAGAGACTCCACCTCAGGTGGGAGGAGCTGTGGTGTTTGCATTATTTGCGCTGGGGGAGGATTTATGAACTTTTTTTTTACTTTAGCGTATAACAAGCTTTTTCATTACTCTTCCAAATTGATAGAAACACTTTTGATATTGAAATAGTAGAAGTGAAAAATTGCTTACAGTTCTTTTATTCATTTATTTGTGAACTATAGCTGTGGAATAAGTTGTTTTTATGACTATATAATAATGTTTTGGTTAGAAAACGAGAATTTATAGCTCTTTCTGTGGACTAAAGGGTGAAATTTGTATCAGGTTTTGTTTGACCACCTGCCCGCTGTAGCACACAGAGTGGAGCCTCTTTATTCTTTTGTCAAATTCTGTTTTAGTTTCTGTGCTGTGCTTCTTTTTCTCCTGGCTGTGCACTGTTACAAACACACGCCAGTGGGTGTGCTCCCAACTATGGGCTGCTGTCCTTATTCCAACATGAGATTCAGGTTGGCCTTCATCAGTCGAGCATCCATCCAGTGTAGGGAAAAGGAAGCCATGTGTTTGAACTGTGGACGTAGGTGAAATAAAGACCCGGTTCATCTAATACCTGCAGCCTTTGAAGGCGTCCAGAAGTCACATGCTATTTTTTGTACAAGGTCACATCTAGGGCAAAGAAAGAAAAGCCAGCACGCTTGACTGAAAGAGACAGCCCAGCAGAGTCTTACCTGTTTTTACCCTCTTCAGTCCCCATGGAACCCATAGCAAAGGTCCTGGGCTCACCTCACCCCTGAGGCAACTGAGGCTGGGAGAGAAGCAAAGTAACTTTCCTAAGACTCCAACCCCGCAGGACTCTGATTCCAGCCAGGTCTGTGCCTGCCCTGCCACCCCCAGGTTTCCTCCCTGTCCTCTGTGTGTGTTCAGTTTGTCTGTAATTAAACTTGCTTGCCCACAGTTGTACATACTAAATCTTAATTTAAGCAACAAAATCCACATCTACTCAAATTGATTATGCCTCCTCATTTACAAGTGAGTCCAAAGGCCCCATGGTGCCACATCAGCTGTGCACACTTGGAATTTAAGCAAGAGGTGACCTGTTTGGAAAACTAGGGGCTGACTCCACAGGCTTTTTAGCCACAGAAATTAACTGGCCCCCTCTTGGGAAGGAACTAATCCTCCCTGAGAGTGGAGGCAGGAAAGTTTATTTGGAGGCCACTGCCACAGACTAGGGTCTAAGCCTGAGTCAAGTGCAGTGTGATTTATTTAGCCTGTCTTCCGATCCACTCCCTAGAGGTTGCTAGGACCTGTGAAAGCCACAGCCATCTTCACTTAGATTTCTACGGGTCACTGAGTGACCATGCCCCGTCAGCACAGCCTGGGACACAGGTCCAGACAGTGCACTGCGGAGGTGCCTGGGGGTGTGTCATTAACAGTGAGGTGCAGGAGGTGGGGTCCTCAGCAGATCCTGGAGTGTGTAACTGAAAGGGAAAGGTTAGCCACACAGTGGCTAAGGACAGTCGACACTGTCAGTCAGTCATCTGAGGAGTCTGCTTTGGAGTCGAGAAGCATTTGGGGAAGTGGTTGAGGGTAATCTAGTCAAGGATACCAGTAAGCAGATACGACAAACACATTTGCTTGATTTTTTCAATTAGTGTCAATGTGCAAATCCAGCAATTAGTAAAAAAAAAACTAAGATATGTTCTTGTGTTTAAAAATACTAATAGAATTTAAATAGGAATGATACGTAGTTAAGACTGACTTCAGTAACTGTCAGTTAGAAGCAGTGTGTTCTCTCACATTCTCACTGAGGACCACCTCTGTGGGCAGTCCCCATGCTCAGAGTCTGCCCTGTGAAGAGCGACAAGAACAAACAGCGGATTAAAGGTTAGTACATGTGGGCTATGAAATGCCCATAATGTGGTTAGAGAGGGCTGCTGTCCGAGAGGACCTGGCGTTGCTGCTGTGAGGTGTTTGCTTCCAGCTGCCTGTGAAAACTGTGTTCAGTAACAAATATGCACTGTGTGACACGCTGTGGACAGAACAGGCAAAGCCGCCTGTCTTTAGGGAATTTATATTCCATGTGGGGGGACAAATGGGCAGACAGAAACAAGTCCCGGATGTAGAGAACAAAAGGAAGGACTTGAAAGGGAGTACAGTGTTCTAGAATGGCTGGTTAAAAACTCCAGTAAGTGAGAAGGGCTCACTGGGGAAGTGAACCAGAAATTTAAATTTATTTGATGCTTTGTTTTTTTGTTTTTTTGTTTTTTTTAAAGACCGAATCTCATTGTGTGTTCCTGCCCAGCCTAGAATTCTCTGTATAGACAGGAATAGCCTCAGATTTGCTACAGTCTTCTTCCCTCTGTCACTCAAATGCTGAGTGGCTTTACCTTATTACTTGTTGAATAAGGAAAGCTCAGTACAAAGGAAAGGTTGGGAGGCAGCTGTAAGGTGTCATCAGGGACGGAGGCTCCTGCCTCCTTCGTCATCCTTAGCAGATGGTGTTTGTTTTCTGCCTCTCCAGCTAACCATGCCAGCGGTTCTGCAAGGAAAATGCTCACTCCTATCTCAGCCCACTGCGTGCTGGGCTGGTAAACGGCACAGTCGCACCTAGCTGGGATTTGTCTATGATTCATGAGGCCCGCTCCCTATGTCTCACCAGTTCTGTCTCTAGAGCTGTGCTGGGGATCACTTCCTGCTCCAGAGACTGGGGAAAACTGGTTTCTGTAGCTGAGCAAGGGCACTCTTGGTGGGATTGGTTATGGGTAAACAGCTCTTGTCTGCAATGGCTTCCAAGTGTCTTTGGGTAAAGACAAGTGTGAGCCGCATGTGCCTCCCACCTGTGGATGAACTGACACAGATGGAGTCACCGACTGTGCCCCTACAATTTACCCCTTTTCCATTTGCCCAGCAATGAAATACTGCGTATAAGGTTGTTTCATCTCAGAAAATTTGAAACTTGAAGAGAACAAAATGCTTCACGCAGAGGAAGTGATCTCGAGTACTGTTTATATTTGGATTCTGGTGTCCTGTCCAGCACATCCTGCTGTCACCTGGGGCCACACATCAGGCTGCATGTTCACCGTGTCCCTGCCTGCCATGCAAGCCTGGGGGCCACAGTTCCAAACCACACTCCCGCAGTTTATAAACAGCCGGTGTGCAGTTACCCATCTTCCTTCAGGCAGCCAGTGTCATCCTCTGGAATACTTAGTCCTGTGCTTAGATTTCTCCTGCCCTGTATTTGGCTAACTCACTGGAGTGTTGGCTAAGCGTCTGTGGTCTCCCTCAACCGATTCTTCTTTCATGTTAGTGAAGATAACCTGGAGGTCCATGACAAAATGCTCTGTGCTGCCTTCCTCTTAGTTGGGGAAACTTTCCTGCCCCCTCAGGCAGTTCTCTGTCTGTCCCTCTTACTGTCTCTTGAAACATATTTCTCTCCTTAACTTTTTGAATAGTCATGCATTTGTAATGTTCAAAAGATTTTAGAGTAAAGCCCTGGCTCCCACTGTCCCCTCACTTGGTCCTCAGTATCCCTGAACTTCCTGTTAGTTTCTTACATGACCTTCAAGAGTTTTTCTTTTCAGTATAACAAATATGTCCCCAGTTTTCTTCATTGCTTTTGTTTTTAAAAACGAGCCTGGCTACACTTTCTGAAATCTCTCATCAGTCTTGTGGTTCTTTCCAGAACGGTGCTAACGGTTCATAGCAGGCTGCTTCTGCTTCTCTTCCATCTTAGGTCTTAAGCTGCACAGTACAAAAGCTATCTCTTAGAAATGCAGGCTTGGCTGGGCCTCTTTTTAAAATACAGATGTCTCTGTGCCAGTAAGTTTTGCCAGCTTGACACTTTAGAGTCCCTGAGAAGAGGGAGCCTGGGGTGAGAAATGCCTGCATATGTCAGGCTGTAGGCAAGCCTGTAGGGCATTTTCATAATTAGCAATTGATGTGGGAGGGCCCAGTCCAGTGTGGGTGGGACCACCCCTGTATTCTGTAGGAAGTCAGGGTGGACAAGCCAGTAAACAGCACCCCTCCATGGCCTCTGCTTCAGCTCCTGCCTCCAGGTTCCTGCCCTCACGGCTTTTGATGATGCGCTGTTGTTGTGTGGAGCTGTGAATGAAATGACCCTTTCCGCCCCGCGTTGGTGTTGCTCATGGTGCGTCATCACGGCAATAGTGGCCCTAGCTAAGACACTCTCTCCCCTTCCACTTTGTACAGTACTCTCAGTCATCACTGTCGTCTGGGGATTGCCCTGCATCTCCGAGCATTGTCAATGTTAGTGATGTCTCTGAGTTTTAGTATTCTGAGTCATTTCCACCCAGCTTTGAGGTCTCGGCTGTAAAGAGGATGGCGTTGAGATCTAGACACTCTGAGACACTACCTGTGGTCCTGTAAGCTGCTGTGGCCTTGTTGGAAGCAGAGGATCACAGATCCCTTATGAGCCTGAAAACTGTCTGTGCAGTTTCTCTCACAGTGCCTTTTGTGGCAGCGCGTGCCAGTGGGGTGTGCTGAAGAGGCAGAGGCAGGAGGACCAGAGTTCCACTCATAGCACCTTTACCTGCAGTAGTATGGGAGAGCCACCGAAAGCATTTATAAAGGTGCTTTATAAATTGTTGTGTTCTGTTTCTGTCCCCCTCAAGTGTGTGTGTTTAAATCTGATGCCTAATGTGATGGAATTAAGAGAAAGCTGCTGGGAGTTGAAGAATGAGATTAATGTCCTTAAGGACGAGGCCCCCGGGAGCTGCCTTGTCTCTTCTACCAAGTGGCGTCATAGAAAAGGGTTCTGTCTGTGACCCAGGAAATGGGCATTGGCCAGATGTCTGTTCCGTAATGCTTTATTCCTGGGCTTCCTGGCTTTCAGGATGATGAGAACCCAACTTGCCCCTTTTCATAAGTCACCCAGTCTGTGGCGTTTTGTTAGAACAACCATAACAAACAGACTGAGACAAGAGTTCATTGTTCATCTTGTTCATCTCATGGTGCTGTTCTAGTAGCAAAAGTTACACACATAGCACATAACCAACCAGATAGTGTGCATCAGTTCACTACATGTACAGAATATAAGATGCTGCAGCTCCTCACACAGCAGTGTGCAGCTGAGGTGCTTCAGGCAGCGTCTGTGGGCATTGAGTGCTGTGATGACCTTCACAGAGGATACTGAGCACGCTGTGTTCAGACTTCAGGCCACGGTGAGGTCATTGACCTCATGGGTCAGTTCTGCCAGGGGCATCTCAGGTTTATTATGTGTTAGGTTTTGAATTAATATTTGGCTTCTTGTGAGTTCAAAAACTGTTACTGTTTTCTGCCACCCCTACTCCCCACCCCCAACAATCAGTTATGGGACCCCATATGAGGGCAGGTCAGTTTTAAGACGATGGACTCTATTCCCCTTCTCTTGATTTTGGTATGTGTTGCCTGGGTTAGAAGGACTGTAGGACATTGTTTTATATCTCAAAACATGGGCCTTTTTATAGTCAAGAAGCTGGATCATGAGTGTACCTGCCCAGAAGTGTGTGTGGTCCCTCAGGGCAGAGAGCGGGTCCCATGAGAAGGATATGAGGCAGGAGGATGGCTCTGGGTGTTTTAGTAGAACAGCTGTCAGACCTTGATCACACACTGGGGAACTGCTCTTAACTGGAAGAGAGAGCAATACAATCATCTTGTTTTCAAGCAGAATGAGTAGTCTCCCCCTCAAGTTGAAGTTGCAAGCCAGTGCGAGCACGTTTCCAGGATGATGTATCTGATGTGAGGGAAGACAGTCTCCCTTCTCAGAAACGTAAGATGGTTTCTGTGAAGAAACTGGGAAGCCGTTGTCTTTTGGATTTATAACACCACACAGCAGTTCCTGAATCCACACACCCCAGCTTAGTGATTTGCCGTTTGCCAGCATTTTCTGTGTCTGTGCACCCTCACCATCCTGTTCACACTTGTGGACCAGTAACGAGCTGTTTGCATACAGCCTGTTACAGATTTCCAACCTTGGGGTCACATGCTTTCCAAGGGGTGTTTGGGGGATTGAGGGGGTGGAAATCTGTATGAGGGTTCATTCTTCATGCTTTGGGCTGGTCATTCCTTACATTTTAAGAGATGTACCTTCCCCAGTCACTTAGAAAAGGCAACCACATTTTATGTTTAACATGCTGTGTTGAAGACATAGTGGATCCGTACCATTTTGTTGAGAGGGTCCCTAACCTTTGAAGACAGGCTGGTGCCCCTGAAGCTGCTGAGGAGCACACCTGACCCCTAGTGACTGGAGAGGGAACCGTGAGGAATCGAAAGGGTTAAGACTGAGACATGCTTATGGTTTAGTCTCCCCTAGAAGTGAGGAACAGCGTTTCCTCTTGCAAACCAAACCGATGGAAGATTATTTCCCAGTCGTGACTATAGCTGTGTAATATCTGAGAGAAATGAAAATGCTGCTCTCGGTGGTCGGCAAAATGTCCATCTCAGATGGGATATACAAGGCTTACTAATGGTCCTGAGCAGAGGGAACTTCGCTGGTTGTAAATGTCAGCTTCTAGCAGGGTGGGGGATGAGGAGTGGCCATGGCCTGCTGAGAGCTTAAGTGGGTGTTTCATCTCACCTGTCTCCTCATTCTCTATCCTTCAGGCAGTCATAACTATGAGTGTCAGCCTTCTGGGATGTCTGGGTGGAGGAACCATGGCTGGCTCAGTCCTGGTCTAGAGACGCAGTGAGGGCAGCTGTACGCATCCTCTCATCCTCTCTGGCTATGGGAAGTCTAGGATAGTTAGGTCTGCAGATGCATACTTGCTGCATCAGGTAAGCGCTTCTCTTCACTTATCTCCTCTCTAGATCAAGAAGAAGCAGCAGGATGTGGTTAGATTTCTGGAAGCCAACAAGATAGAGTTCGAGGAGGTGGACATCACCATGTCGGAAGAACAGAGGCAGTGGATGTACAAAAACATTCCCCCTGAGAAGAAGCCAGAGCAGGGCAACCCTCTGCCACCTCAGATATTTAACGGCGACCGATACTGTGGAGTAAGTGGCTGGATTGTTCCCACACTGTGTCCCTTGGTTACCATAATATAACACCCAGAGTGTGTTCAGATCCTTTACAATAAAGGAAGTAACTTCGGGTAGTACCCGCTCAGGGTCCTGGGCCTAGCAGAGGAGGAAGCTCAGAGCCCTTTGGAATTCAGCACAGACTGGGGTTGGGGTGGTGGTGCTGGAGAGTTGTGTGGTGGGTAACAGAGTTCAAGGGTGGCTGGCAGTCATCCACCTTGTCTCTTTCTTTGCTCTGGGAGGAAAGTAGAGAGTGTGTGTTTACTGTGATCTGGCTTTTCAAGCCTGTCTCTTCATTAAAACATTTTTGGCCCAGATTGAAGAGGTAATTATTCTTGAATCATTATTCCCCATGGGTAGCTGATTAGAAAACAGAGTTCATATTCAAAAAAGATTATCAACAGAGGGATTACTGTGAATATTTAAGATCTGTTTTGGTGCCTTCCTGCTGGGTAGTATATGAGAAAGCAAAGTCAGTTTTGTCTAGTTACCCACTTAGCTTATTTCTTAGGGTAAGACAAAAATCGGAGAAACCTCTTCCTTCTGAGTAAACTGGGGTTTGCTTTTTTACCATGGTTTTAAACTCTGTCCACAGGTATTTATTTTGGGAGTGCAATTTTTTTAAGGTGCTATGGTGCTGGGGTGTTGCAGGTACCCTTAAGCAGCTGGTTGTCATTAGGGTGGAGAAAGGAGTAATGGTATGTTTGGTGGCTGTAGAGTCATGGAAGAGAGTGGGAAATCAGAATAGAAGGTTGCATGCCACCTGTGCACAGCAGCCATCTCAGTAGTGTGGTGAGTCCTGCACCCATGACCCTTGTCTGCCCGGTGTTGTCCATGGCACCTATGGAAGGTTTCCTTATTGCCTCAGTGCCCTGGGCCTTAAACTCATTACATACTGACTCCTGATCGCGTCCACCCAGGTGCCGGGATTACAGGTGTGTTCCCATTTTCAGCTTTCCAGGTTCAGCACCAGGAGTCACCCCCTCATCTGCAGGTTCACTACCACAGAGCTACACACCAGCTCCACTTGTCCGCTGCAGGGTCGTGACTGCTTCCAAAGCTCTTCTTAAATAAGTTATCACATGAAGATAAAGGCTGGGAGATTCTGCTATAACATCATGAATTTGTACTTTATTGGAGAAATGTGTAGAAACAAAGGGTGTGTACAGCGTGATGGCCAGTGCCTAGGCTCCGTTTGGCTTCATGACTAAGCTGAGGGACTAGTTGAAATGCCTGTAAACTGCAGCCCAGAATAAAGCTGCAAGGATTGGGTTAGCCCAAAAGGAATTTCAGGTTAGGATGTGAGTTTTAAGTCAGTGTGAGCAGGCTCAAGTTCATCTTTATTAATCAAAATAAAAGCCACTTAATTGACTCATTTTTGCCAATAAGAAATTGTTGCCTCTTCCTGTAGTGTAAAAATCTGTGCCTTGGGATTCATCAAGTTTTCGGAAAATTTTCCTTATCCTGCTACCCCAAAGTGTTTCTCTGTGATAAGTTGTCAGGATCTATGAAGTGATGCTTGCCTGGGAGGAGTCAAGTTAATGTGATGGATGAGGCAAACCTTCACAGCCCCTTCAGCTCTGCAGCACTGGCTGTGTGACAGGTGGCAGGGCATCACTGTGGGTAATTGGGTCCTTCCTGGGGGCAGTGCGGGGAAGGCTTGCAGCTCGGTGAACATTTCATCCGTTTGCGGAGCTACCTTTCAGGTGTGAAGGTCCCACTGTATTCCACGGTAGTGCATCAGATGGGCAGAGACCACTAACAGTGGCCGTGGCCCTTCAATGGGCAGAGAACACTGAACAGTGGCCGTGGCCCTTCGATGGGCAGAGAACACTGAACAGTGGCCGTGGCCCTTCTCTTCTGCTGTCAGCATGGCCACAGGCACATGCTTTAGAGCTTTTCAGTGCAGATGCTAAGCTGGCCATCACCAGTTGTCATGAGCAGTCCACCTTTTGTCACACGTCACAATCCGGCTGAGAAATGCTTCGTTCTTGTTCCATAGACTAAGAGGGCAGTGCTTTTTCTTGTTTTGGTCACTTGACGAGACACCCACTTGGCAAGCTTTTCACCTTTCCTGTTTGCTTCAGTGCCAGAATGGTCCATACTGACCTCTGTGTGACGCTAAGAGGATTGGCTTTAGCATTCGCTCTCAACTGGTCATTGTCAACCCCCCGTGATCACCACTGTGCTCCTCATCTTGGAGCTCTGGTCCCCTTTGCACAGCTTATTGAAACATCACCCAACTGTCTGTTGGTTAGCAGTTCCTGCACAAATGTGTTTGTTGGGTTGTGGTTGTCTCCACTCCTTAACTATCCATTCTGAACTCAAGAAATCGCCTGAATTTGCTTTTCTTTTTGTCTATATAATACATGTAAAATAGATGTCTGGTAATAAATCATTAACAAAAAGGAGGAAGAGATACATAGGTATTAAAGTTACGTATAACATAACCATATTTTTTAAAGAATGTATTTCAATATCAAATGACACATTGCAGCAATGCAAAAACTGCAGGGATTTTTGCACCAGCCCAGTAAAATAGTATGTCAGAATGCCCAGCACAGTAGCCAGTGGCTGTCTTTCCCTGGGACGTTGCTGCTATAAAAAGGCCTTTGTTTTGTTTGTTTGTTTGTTTGTGGAGTCATTTCTAGGCATAGAATTCTAGGACTGTTGCGTCATTATCAACTGATTTCTGGGGACGTAACTCAGGCATCAAATGCCATTACTGGGGTTCCGTGGGTGTTTTTCAGTTTCTGCTGTTGGCGAATTTGAAGGTTTGTTGCACACGTGAACATTCCAAGTTGCCTGGTGAATCACCAGTGAATGAAGTATTTTCTAGAGTTCATTGCTGAGTGCTCCAGAAATTGTTAAGCGTGCCTTATATACTACTCTTCTAGTATTTCCTTTGAATACTTTCTCCTTGCTCTGGTTTTCCCGAGTGCCCATTCACTTGGGCACTGGGCTTTTAAGATTAGTTTTGCAATATTTTTTATCTTTTCCTTCTATTGTCTTTGACTTTTTGTTTTCTGGGGGAGATTTCTTTAATTTATATCTTAATCTTTTAGGGTATATTTTTTCCACATACACCCCTTTTCTTATTGTTCCCCCCTTTAAATGTTATATTGTATGATATGAATGCAAGGCCATAACTCAGTGAGTGTACTCAGTGTAATTCATTGACATTGGTTGTCTTCTGTAGCCGCTCTTGTCCTTGTCTACACTGCTCTCTTTTCCCCTCCCCCTTGCCGCTCCCCACTTCCTCTTTCCTATTTTTCTTCTCACTTCCCTTTTCTGTTCCTCCTCTCCTTTCCCATCTCCCTCTTTTTCTTCTTTCTCTTTCTCCTCCTTTTCCTTTTCCTCTCTCTCTGTCTTTGTGCTTGGATTGGGCTGAGGGCCTTGCATTTAGGGGATCTTTGATTGACAGTTGTAAAGCTTTTGCTTCCAGAAGACATGTCTGTTCACTATACCGTCTGACTCCTTAGAGGAAGAGGCACCTTGGGGACCGAGCTGCTGTTTTTGTAGTCTTCTGTCTCCACTGCCCAGGCCCCTCGCCATAGCCAGTGTATCCACTGAGTGCGGTCTGAATGTTTTGGTTTCTGCTGGTGCTGCCCTTGCACTCTGACCATCACTGCTCTCTGCCCTGACATCCATCACCATCTTCCCCATTCGTCGCCTGCCTGTGTATAGGCTTTTGCTATTGATGCTTCGAGTCGTGTCAGAAATGAGCTTCTGTTTCTGGTTTTCATCTCCTTGTTTTGTTGACCTTTGGAGGCAAAAGAGGCAGATGACAGTTACTACGGTTGTGGCACAGCCGTCTGTATAGGATTTAGAACGCGGGTTTGTACTGGGTGAATAAAAGACTCTGGTGCTGTAAAATAAGGTTAACTTCATTCTTCTTCTTACCTCTTTCCAACATCTAAGCCTTTGCTCTTCAGAGTGTATGGGACTTCTTTAGGTAGACCATGTGGGAGCTGGCTTTCATATTGATTGAACTGTGCCAGATCAATGGCTGCTCCTCTGTCTGCCTCAGCAGCCAAGGTCCCAGGAAGAAGTGGCAGCAGCTGCTGCCTGGTGTCCTGTCATGTGATTGCTAGGGACCAGGACCAGTAAAGACGATGGCTTCTCTTATCAGGGTCAAATAATTATGACCTTTACAGAACATCAGCCATGCAGCTGGCAGTGGGCTTCATCTCTCTACCTTCTTTTGTTCACCTTAAATCCCAGTGGTGGTTTAAATCCCATCTGGTTGGCTAACTTGTGGGCAATGTTATATGGGAAGTGACAGGATCTCAACAGTCTGCAGAGTCTGCTATACCCAAGATCGCCTGGAAACGTCCTACTTAGTTTTAAGCTGGATACAGCCTAGGGTAAGTACCTGCTAAGCTCCTTGGTAACCAGTGTGGGCATGGGCCTCCTCTCTGTTAGGATGTGGATGGCCTGTCTCCTGGGAATTCCCAACTGCTTGAACAGCTCCCAAGACAGTCACTTCTTCCCTCGAATTGGGGGAATGATGGAGAAACATGGGAACTGTTGAATTACAACAGTTTGTAATGTACAAAGTACATTACAATAGTACCTGTCCAGGAAGGGTTTGGACCTGGCTTAGCTGGGGCTTTTATAACTGACCTTGTGGTATGGCCCGAAGATGTTCTTGCCTTCTGAGGCAACAAGCACTCCTCCTAGTTTTAAACTGTTTCTCCAGCTATGATGGGTTTGTTTTTTTTTCCTCTCAGCTTGTGTTACACCTCCATACATGCTCCCAACAGCCAGCATCCTTGTCAAGTATTGGCAACCAAGACTCCAAACTGGTGCAGCTGTTAACTAGCCTGCCTGGTTCACTGCTGCATCTCACTGCAAGGAGAAATCTGGTAATGGGATTTGGTCCTCCTGAAGCTCTAGATCTCATTTGAATTCTGGAAGGTTTAGACCTCACATTTGAGGTTTTAAGCCTTTTTCTCTTTCGAACTGACTTGTGTGGAGTGCAGTAAAAATGAGCATGACTCTCCATAGAAGAAAACGGTTCCCCTCCATTATCTCCTCCCTCCCCATTAGCACACAGATGATTCAGATCATCACGTGTTTATTTCTTGTTAAAAACTGTGTGTGTGTGTGTGTGTGTGTGTGTGTGGTGAAACATTAAAATTTACCGCTGCAGCCACCTTAAGGTGTGCAGTTCACTATTGAATTTACTCACATTGCTGTGAACTGGATTCTGGGATATATAGTGTCTTGCAGAATTGGAATTTTAAATCCATTGGGCAGCAACTCCTCTTTGTCTGCCATTCTTCTGTATCTGTGAGTCTGAATGTGTTAGAAAGCTCTGTCAGTGAGGTCATACAGTGTTTGTAACTGGCTTCCTTCTCTTGGTGTCAGACGTTCAGTTCATCCATGTCATACTTCTGTCTAAAGGCTGCACAGCAGTGTGTGTCTGTCCTGCATCTTGTTTACTCGTTCATCCACCAGTAGTCTTTGCATTGCTTCTACTCCTGTGCCATTTTAAAATTTTATTTTTATTTTATGTGCATTGCTATTTTGCCTGCATGCATGTGTCTGTGAGGGTGTCAGATCTTAGAGTTACAGGCAGTTACAGTTAGCTGCCAAGTGGGTGCAGAGACTTGAACCCCGGTCCTCTGGAGGAGCAGTCAGTGCTCCCAACTGCTAAGCCATCTCCCCAGCCCCCTCCTGTGCCATTCTGATAGTGCTACTGTGAGCAAAAGCTCTCAAATATCCTTTTCAGATTCTGCGTTCAGCTGCTTTGGTTTGTAACTGGAAGTGGGGTTGCTAGATTATGTGGTAGCTTTGGATGGATTTGCTTGTTTGTGTGTTTGTTTCTTTGTTTGTTTGTTTTAGGGAATAGCCAAAGAACCCCTTTCCATACCTGTTACACCAACAGTGCCAGGAATGTCCAGCTTTTTTATATTCTTACCAACATGTCTCATTGTTAGTGTGTGTTTAAATTGTGAATATTCACTGTAGATTTAATTTGCATAACTGATGAAGAATTTGTTGACTGTGATGCTGTCCATGTCCTCTATTTGCATATTCTCTTTTGATGGATATCTGCTGTTCAATCAGTGCCTTTATCTTTCAGTTATCACCAGATTTTGCTGCTGACTTGGTGGAGGTCTTTATGTATTCTGGATCATGATCCTTCAGGAGTACCTGGTCTGCTGGTGTTTTCTTTGCCTTTTCACATTGTTGATTGTGCTCTTCAGTGAATGAAAGTTTTCCTGTTTAATGTACCAATCGGCTATTTTTTGAATCTGTCATCTGTACATATGTATCGTTCATCCCTGGGCTTTTTTACAGTGGTCATAAAGTTTTGGGTCATAGGTTAACTTAGGCCTTTAATGTTCTACACTATTATTTGTTTGTAATGGAAGGATGGGGTCTAATGTTGTGTGATGTTTTATTCTTTTGGCTTTTTGAGTGGCCTGCCATCCAGCTCCCAAGTAAATCACACACAAAGGTTTATTCTTTCTTATGAATGCCCGGCCTCAGCTTGGCTTGTTTCTTGCCAGCTTTTCTTAGCTTAAATTATCCCAACCATCTTTTGCCTGAGGGCTTCTATCTTTGTAGATTAGATTTATGTCTACTTTTACTTCTTCCTTCTCTGTGACTTGCTGCATAGCTGGGTGGTTGGCCCCTGATGTCCTCTCCTTGTTCTCTTGCTCCTCTTCTTCCTCCTTTCTCCTTCTTCTTATCCTCTCTGCCTGCCAGCTCCTCTTGTCCTTGCTCCTGCCTCACTATTGGCTGCTCAGCTCTTTATTAGGACCGTCAGGTATTTTAGACAGGCAAAGAATCACAGCTTCACAGTTAATCAAATGCAACATAAACAAAAGTCACACACCTAAAAATAATATTCCCTAACAGTCTAATTATATTTTTGTTGCACAAGGACACCCAGTCTTTCCCTGCTGTTCTTTAGAAGATCATCCTTTCCCTACTGAGAGGCAGCCATGTGTCTATCATTAGAGCATATATTCAAGGTTGCTTTTTGTTTCCACCAATATCGTACTATTTTGATTACCATAGCTTTGCAAATAGTTTGTTCAGGAAGTATCTTTTTCTAATGTGTTGGCTGTTTGGGCTTCTTTTACATTCCTTATGATTTTAGGGGCTCCCCTCCCCCCAATTTCTAGGGAGAAAAAAAAACTACTCTTGGGATTTGGTAGGGATTTTACTCCATTGACAGTCTGTAATGGGTAGTAGTCACACCTTAATAAAATTAAGTATTCCAATCTGTGAACACAGGATTTCCGTTACTGTGTTGCTTTCATCACATGTTGTATGTCCAAGCCTTCATCTTTCATGCTAGGTATGTCAGAAACACTGTATTCTTCTGAGGCTGTTCCCAGCCTTCTTTTCCAGCCTTCCATTTTTGCTGTGTAGAAATGCAGCTGACTCCTGCGTACAAATACTGCTGACTGCCAGTGTGTGCAAATGTAGCTGACTGCTAGTGTATGCAGGTGCAGCTGACTGCCAGTGTGTGCAAATGCAGCTGACTGTTCCTGGTGTAAATGCAGCTGACTGCCAGTGTCTATAGATGCAGCTGACTGTTCCTGGTGTAAATGCAGCTGACTCTCAGTGTGTGCAAATGCAGCTGACTGTTCCTGGTATAAATGCAGCTGACTGCCAGCGTGTACAGATGCAGCTGACTGTTCCTGGTGTAAATGCAGCTGACTGCCAGTGTG
>LOJH01007709.1:30661-46464 GCA_001685095.1 Ellobius talpinus
ACTCTTACATCTTAATTTAACCCATCTTCATTAATCTGTGCATCACCATGAGGTTGTGGCCTACCAGCAAAGTTTCAGTGCATCTGTCTCTGGCAGTGGATCCATGGCTTCCCTCTGACTCTGCCTCCTTTCTCAGTTTAGTCTCCCCCCACCTACCTAAGTTCTGCCCTGCTGTAGATCCAAAGCAGTTTCTTTATTCACCAATGGTATTCACAGCATACATAGGGGAATCCCATATCAAAGCATGGCATTGGGAGGCCATGTCCACAGTAGCGTCTAGAGTGTAATCTATAAGGTCAAAGCAAGTCCATGCAGATAAGTTCTAATTTGACACCTGAAGAAAGGGGAATGTGATTTCTCTTTTATTTCTGCTGCCAAATTTTAATGCTGTCCTAGTTTTGGATTAAAGAAAAATCTTGTTATATCTGTGTTCTCACTAAAGGGCATGCCCTTTCAACTCTAGTATGTTGAACCCACTATGTGCATGTGGGCCTTCCTTGGCCTTGACAGAGCAATAGTACATTGTTGTCTTACTTCTACATAGGATTTTTGAAAGCATCAACTATAGAGATAATTGTTTGTTGCTCACTGGTTTTATTTCTTCTTCTTTTTCTAGGACTATGACAGTTTTTTTGAATCAAAGGAGAGCAACACAGTCTTTTCATTTTTAGGCCTGAAGCCGCGGCCAGCATCCACGGTAGGTTAACCTTCTGTACTCAAGGTAGGCCAACCCTGCTACTCCTTCTTTGGCGTCCAGGGTAGTGAACCTTCTGTCCTCTCATCCAGAGCTTATCTTGCTGGAATGGACCTTAGAGGTGGGTGAGAGGGTACATCTCTACTCCCCTAACCTTTGAGTCCCTGGTAAATAAAGACTGCAGTGTTAAACGCACTTTTTAACTCCTCTGAACGCCTCCTTCTACCATTTAACTTCTTTAAATCCGAGGAGTAGTTTACTTTTAATTAACATTCCTGTTCTTGGAAGAGCCATGTAAGGTAGCAAAGTAGGTGCCTAGTTTCTGTTTAAATCATAAATTCACACTGCATTTTACTGTGTGTCTGGATTTCACACTTGGAATTGGTTTGGTGGGGTTGGAAATATTGAAAAAAATGTTACCTCTGTCCTGAACTACTCAGCCTTCCTTTCTCCTGGTCTTGTCACCGTTTGTTTGCTTTGGGACAGAGTCTTTCTGCCTCGACTGTCTTGGAACTCATTATGGTAATCAAGCTAACCTTGAACTCACAGAGTTCCTTCTGCCTCTGCCTCCCAAGCACTGAGCCTTCCTGTCCTTATTTCTTAAATAACACAGCATAAGACCTGTTTGCTTAGATATCTGTTCATTCATAACTTCGTGTGGGCAGAGGTACATGGCTGTATTACAGGTACTGTGTACTAGAGAGACAAGAGAATGCTGGGGTCCCAGCAAGGCCGTGAGACAGATCACCACAGATGCCAAGGGGCAGCAGCTTTATGAATGAGCAAAAGCAAAGCCACATTTGAGAGGCATCTCCAGAATGAAAAAGAGATACTGTGTGCAATTCCTAAACCAACCCAAATATTTTTAAAGTCTCTTTATTGAGTCATATGACTTTTGAAAAACATGAAGAACCCGAGTTTGTCTTGTGCTAAGACTTAGAAATAATGGATATTCCCACAACTGCATAAAACACAGGATTTACTTTTTAAAACAATGATACTTACCAAATACGTTAATAGTTTAGTTACTTCATTTAAATACACTGGTTTGGGGATTAGAAAAGTAATTTAGGCTTATTTTTTTAAATTGGAAAGGTGTAAATACATATAAAATAGAATATTAAAATGAACTGACCACATTGACACTTTTCCATTTTTCTTACAAGCTTTCTATACATAGTAATTGAGGCTTGGCTCTATAGCTCAGGTTGAGGGGAATTCTAAAGTGTGTATTTTTAACACAGCTGAACCTGCAGTGCATTCTGGGAACTTTGTAAGTACTAGGTCCTCTGAGGCTGTCTGGGACAGGTACAATCTCTGGAGCACCTGTGGGAGGAAGGCAGAGGCCATCAATAATAGAACTCTTCCAGCAGCACCTGTGGAGCAGAGCGCCTGGGAAAACAGGCTTTGTTTTAGCATCAGCAAGCCTGCAGATGGGCTGTGGGTGGTTCCTGTGCACAGGCTTCACAGAGGCACGCCCACACAGAAAGTATTTACAGGTTCCTAAAGCTATTTTTATACAAGTTAGACATTTGGATATTTCTTAGGAAAATGGCTTTACGTGTATGAAATATTTCACCTAAAGATGTTAAGTAATCCAAATTTATCTTCAAAGAACTGGAGGTGGGCAGTGGCTGGGGCAAGGATTACCTGATGGCAACAGGAACCCCATAGGCACCATTGTCTGTGTCAAAGCCTCCTAGTAAATGCAGTGTGCATGCTGTCTTTGTTCTCATGTTCTCCAGGCGTACAGTTCCTTAGAGATTTAGAAAACCTGTTTTTTGTTGTTGTTGTTTTGTTTTGTTTTCTTTAGACAACGAGCCTGTTGCTGTAGTTCTGTCATTACAGGCTTGCTTAGCATGTATGACATCCAGGGTTTGATTCCCAGCATGCAGAGCTGTAAAGGGCGGGGATCAGAAGTTTAAGGTCATCCTCTGTTCTATAGCGAGGTCCTGGCCAGACTGGGCCACTTGAGACCCTAGCTCAAAACAGTAACAGAACCCCACAGTGTCTTCTCCTTAGCATTTGTAAGAAAAGTTGGGGGTCTGTGCAGAGTCCATTCTCACATGGTGCCTGAGCAGTGTGATATTTGGTCTTAGACCCATTGAAGCTTATCCCTCAAAGGGCATAAAGGACCTGGAAATGGAGTTCCTAGGTAGGAACCCTTGGGGCAGAGTACATAACTCTGGCATAGTATGCGTGCCACTTGGGCACTTGAGCCCTCAGAGCCTGAGGCACAGCAATACACATCCTTCATCTTCCTCTGCGAGGGGTGGGATTGTAAGCACTAGTAAGCAGTCCCCCTTTCTAGTTGCTTACTTTGCACATTGGTTAGCATTTATATAAAGTCTGCATTTGACGGCTTGGACAAAGTGGTCATAGCTGTGATACGGCGGAAATGACCCTGTCCTCTCTCCCACCACCGCAGCAGGCACACATAGAAGACAAAGCCGGGAGGCACAGAAGCCCACATAGCGTCTGTAGTTGCCCCCACATTAGGTAGGAGAGTGTGCTGATGGCCCACAGGCAGGTGTGGCTCTGACTGGACTACTCTCCAAAGTGGACAGAGCAGGGAAAGGCAGTGACCACTAAGTGGTGGCCGAATGGCCACCCTGGCTCAGGACACGCTGTTTGTCTTGCACAGGGACTTCTTAAAGTAAAAGGTAAGTGGATTTCTAGCTGTAATGTTAGGGTTTCCACTTCCATCAGAGCTGGGAGAGGTGGAAGCACGAGGGAGGGAAAACTGAGCGACAGGAGTCAGCAGTGACTGGCCTCCATGGTGGCTGCCAAAAAATGAGGTTGGATAGGTGTGATTAAAATCAAGGTTCTGGCTTAAAAGTCAGGACTAGCTCCTGTCAGCCATAGAGGGTGACTCATGACCTCCCCATCTCCATTCCTGACGAGGGAGAGAGAGAGAGAGAGAGAGAGGGAGAGAGAGGGAGAGAGAGGGAGAGAGAGGGAGGAGAGACCACTGCCAGAGGCAGATTTTCTTGTCACTGCACTCTAAGAACTATGCCTTTCTCCCTCTTCTGTGTAATAGGCCGAGCCTTAGACATAAAGGGTGAAGGTGATGGAGTTGCATTTGGAGCACCGTGGTACTCAACACATACCTGCTTACCTGATGCATCACTGTGACAAAGACACATGCACAATCGGCAACTTTGCTTGACCTGGAAAAGGTGTTTTTGGAGGAAGTGGGGATGATTGGGGACTGTGTGATTGTTCTAAGCTAATTGGGGCTCTGGTGGTGGAGTTTCTTCTTTTCTCTTTTGCTTGCGGTTGCCTCACCTGAAAATACCGCCGCCTGTTACTGTCTGCTTCCTTAATGACTGAAGGCCAATGGGGCAGCACCATCAGGGAGAAGATGTTGGATCTGCCCTAAATCTTACTAGACACCAGTACTGCATAAAACCATTCCTATCTGAGCCACCTGCATTGCATCCTTGAAGCCAGTATGCCAAGATGGTAACGTCTTTGAATCAGAAAAGAGAAAAACAATGCTGGTTGGCAAAGGACGTTGAGGGTTCTTATTGCAGAATCACAAATGTCACCACTCTGATACTTCGTAATAACCTACTGAAGAAGTTAGATGCTCTCAACTCCTTTCTGTAATGGAAACTCTCACCCCTGTCAATTCTGCAGGCTCCTACAGGTGCTTCCATAACCGCCACTGCAACATTGTGCTACTACAGCCAAGTTACAGCCTCGCAAGGGGGACGTCTCACTGTACGCATAAGACTGCTTGAGAGATGTATTTTAAGAAGTAAATTAATAAGAAAGTTTGCTCTATCCGTATGCAAAGGCATTTTCAGCTCTTGTAGTTTACTTACACACACATATACACACACACGCGTGCGCACACATATTTTTAAATGCAGCTTCCCTGAGTAACAGCTGCTTGTTCTATTTTGTGAAGGGATTATATTTTTGGAGAAAGGAAATACTCGGTTAGATATATTTTGTGAGCTGTTGATGAAGTATATTGGAAGGCGCCAGTACTGCTGGGGCTGTGCTTAGCGGAAGAAGACTTGCATAGCACACACAAGCTGCTACGCTCGGCTCCAGCGCCACGGAAAACAGACACCAACACTGCTTACCATTGATTCTCTGTTCATATTCAGACCAGTTCACAGTCTCTCTACACTTTTCAGAATAACACAAGCACACATTCTTGCTTGATGTATGTGTACAAGTGAGATTTTAGAGAGCATAGAGAGAAAGGGGCTGTCTAGAGAGTAGTCCATCGATCTTAAGGAGCAAAATCCCTGCTCCCTTTGGGTGGACACTGGTACACATTGAACAGCTCTAGTTCATCAGGGCAGAGATTATCTTTCTACATCCTGGCATATTTTAGAGTTAATTGCCAAACATAGGCCAGCCTTGAATAGGATAAACTCAAGGGTGACTGAAATCACCTACCCCTAGCAGCGTGATGTGGGACCTTTCACTCTGACTGTGAAAAGGAAATGTTTAAGAAATTGAAAGAGCAGGCTAGCAGCTCTCTCTGTCCCCTGCACCATGAGCTCTGATACATATTCTGTGGCATTTATTTGAATGCTAAAATTGAGATCCCAGCCTGAGAGTTGCATACCTATTACAGCCGGAAGACAGGACAGCTTTCTTCATGAATGGACCAAATGCTTCACATAAAATTTTCTCTCCAGAAAAAGCTTGTCGAGTCATGGATAATACTGGCTAGTTGGTTTTAAACAATATCCAGGTAAAACTCCATTTGATAAATCCCAGGGACTTTTGTGTTTTGTTTTGTTTTGTTTCCTTTCTCTTCCAACTGGGTGTTGTGCTTGAGTTTGTGAGTCTTCTGACGAGACACGTGTCCATTTAAAATAGAGCAATTTTAAAGTTATCTCATGAAATCAGCCCAGCTTACCTTGACTGGGTCTATTCTTGCCAATGAGTGCCAAGAACGAGTTTAGAAAAGTGAAGTCTTACCGTGTTTTGGATTATGGGAGCATCACCATACTTGGGAGACAGAGAAAGGTACCAAGATGTGTCAGTATACCTTTCTGATTGGCCGTACCATACCTGCTGTGGCCTTGTTAGAACACTGAGCAGACAGTGTGCTTAGAACTGTTTTCTTGTCATGATTCTTTTTAAGCGAACACTGGAGAGTCAGCAACAAAAACATGAGGTTAGTGGTTGTTCCTTCTTTCTGTGGCTAGAAATCCAGGATACGGAGTTGACCATAGTTCCCAGGCAATGGTGTGTGTAGAGCACACTGGGTCTTTACTTAAATGCCCACCAATCTGAGTGACGGACTGACTTTACTCCTCCCATCTTCCTTTCCCTCTTTCTATTGCTGTTGCTTGAGACAGAACAGAGTCTTGCTATGTAGACCTGGAACCTACTCCTTCTGCCTCCCAAGTGCTAGGATTGCGTACTTGGCTGAACTAGTGTTCTTATTCCCTTTGGCTGCCTCTAGATTTGGTCACCACCATCTTCAAAGCCTAGGAGAGAAGTAAAGAAGTTCAGGCAAGGCTGTAAGGCCAGCTTTCAAGGCAGACTGTTGACTTCCTTGTGGGACCAAGGAAATGTGCTGCTGACAACAAATGGTGCCATTTTAACCGTAGGTGAGCGTGGAATGCCATACTGCTAAGTGTCTGCAGACCAGAAGAAGATTTAGTTCAGGAAATACTTTGCCAAATCCTGGGGGTTTACTAAAATCTAAGAGGAGAAAAAGAAGACAGTTTGCCCGGAGATGCTAATACATTTAGGTTTGTTTTCTATTTTGTAAAGTTAACCCAACATTTTACTTTTATAGTGTGTGAATTTAACCATCTAAATATTTTTTTTTCTTTTGTTACTGAAAGGTACCAAAGGTTTTTTTATGTTTCATTTGGTTTGTTTGATTTTATTGTGGGATTTGTTTTTTTCTAGAAATACTTTGATATAGATTTGTCCCTAAGTGTCTGGGTCTGCTTCACTCTGTGTAATTGTTTTGATTTCAGTTTGTATCTGTCTCTCAAGGCATTGGTGAAATCTCAGATTTTATAGTCTTCATTAAAGGAGAATAAATTCCAGAAAACATGGCATTCTTAAACTGGAGTTGTTTCTTCCTATTCTCACTCCCTTTCCAGCTTTTATTCTGGTGTTGGCTGGGTCCTGTTTCTCTAGGAAGCTATTTCTGCTGCCATCCATGAAAGGATTAGACTGTTAAAGTACAGAGCTCATACAGCCACTCACTTGAGAAGGATGCCTGGGCACACTGGGAGGCCAGATAGGAGGCAAACAGACCCCTACCCCACCCCCAGGCAGCCCAGGGCCAAGGCGGGCCTTACTCAGCCACTGGCCTAGGTGTGTTCTGTGGTCTCCCAGGCACACTCAGTTTACTCTAGTGGTTTATCCGATACTAGTTGCCGAAAATACGATAGGTGGCCATGATCCTCTCACTTGGGCTTCCTTTGAGCCGCATTTGGAAGCAAAAGAAAACGTTTCTGAAGGAAAGCAGGGGCTGAGGCTGAACTCACCAAGAAACAATTGCAGAGCTTGTACACCAGGACAGATGGAGGGTAGAGGAGGGGTCAAAGGCAACAAGCTCTAAGTGGGCAGAAATGTGTCAACTCATGAAACGAAGTCAGCAAATAGCCCTGCCTGCACATGACCCAGATTCCTGTGGGAGGGCTTCCCAGTTCTAGACACACAGATGAGATTAGCATGGTTGTCTTTTCTGCCAGCATGTATTAAGCCCTCACAAGGTGATGGGTCCCATTTGAGCAGGAGGATGAGGGGAGCAAAAGAAAGCAGCTGACACAGCTGCAATCAGTGGCAGGCCAGGTAAGTTGTCAGTACTCGAGGCTACAGCTCGTCATCAGGGATGTTAATGGTTTTTCCTTATTAAAACCTCCTGACTGTTTAGATTTTATACATGCAATGGACTACATGCATATGTACACACATATCTACTGAAGTATAAAGAGTAATAATAACAACCCCTGTATGCCTGCTTCCTGCCTATTGCCTTTTCCCCTAGGCATCCCTTGGGCCTCTCCCTGACCTTCTCTTTCTCCCTGTTGAGTAAAGGGAGCCTCACCTGTATTTGTGTGAATCGAAGCATTTCTACCCTTTAGTGTTTTGTCTCCATGTATGTATCCATAAAGAATAATAAACAGAGCTAAACCAGATAGAGTTTTTTTGTTTCTTCCTTTTAACATTCATTGTGATGGGAAATTTCATTGTTAAAATTTATTCTACCAGATGAATTTATAAATTTTTTTTCTCCAGTTGCTGACCATTGAACATTACTGTGAGCATTCTTTCATTTGCCTTCTGGTGCAGTTACACAAGAGTGGATCCACACCTTAAGTGGAATTGCTGACTGTACAGAAAGAGTGCACAAACCAGCCTTAAGGACGGAGTCAGATGGCTTTCTCGAGCTTTCGTTCCAGTGTATATTCCCACGAGAATGCCAACATTTTTAGGATTACAGGTCCTGATCAATCTGTGTGACTGCTAGTCAAATTTGTGCCAAGTATGTAAAATGGATTTGACTTTAAAAAAAATCATTAGTAAATTCAGTGTGTTTATTATGGGATTCCTGTGTCAAACTTCTCAGCTGTTTGGATATCTGGATATATTTTTAGTTATTAAATGTTCTGCTTATATCACTGGATATTGAACCCAGGATCTTGCACATGCTAAGTAAGCATTCTACCACTGAGACATACCTCTAGCCCATGAGTTAGCTCTTAAAGTGAAGAGAAATCAGGAATACATAGTCTTTGGAAGCTTTTTCCAGAAATGTGTGAAATGCACATGAATGCTTATTCTGGGTTCAAAAAATAAAGGTAAGTGTGCTGCTATAGCCTGTCTATCAGCCATGAGATGTGCTCAGGGGTGTCTCTGCTCTAGGAGGCTTTCATCCCCAGAAGTATCTTAGTGCTCATCAGTTTGTTATTTGGCAGGAACTCAATGTCATTAACGTTGTGATTCCATTTGCTTTCCTGGATTTCAGCAGAAGGAAGTCTTTATGCAGATTTCATGCTCATGTGTGCATGTATGCTTAGGATGTCAACATACAGTGGGCCTGTAGCAAACATGATTTGACACTTAAAAGAACAGCAGGAAAATCTTTGTTAAGTCCCAGGGTATCCATGTGATGCCAAGCATAGCTCAGAGAGTGGCAGGGACAGCAGTTCATACATGTGGAGAACTAAACGGAGCTAGAATGCAGGATTCTCTTCCTACTAAGAGACATTTTCAGTAGACTCTGGACGCTGGTAATTGAAAGTGTATTAACAAAGCTTGTTATAGTGAATAAAAGAAATTGAGAAAAACTTATGAAACAGACCTCTACATTATTATACATAATATGGGGCCCTATAATGATAAAAATCATAACCTAACCTTCCTCTGTAGGTTAAGAGCAAGTGTCTGTGCACCAGAGTCACACAGCAAAGCCCTGCAGTTTTGAGTGGTGCCGTCCACTGTACCAACAAGCCATGTGAGGCACTGAGCCCTTGAAATGAGCCCACTTGGGTTTGTGACATGGTTTAAGTGTAAAGATATTTTAGGTTTTATACTGAGTGTGAACATTTAAATGAACTCATGAATAAGTGTTCTATTGGTTACACATTAAAATGGTAATCTGAATTTATTAAGTTGAATATCAAGGTGATCACTTGCACCCTTAAGTGTGGCCGCTGGGATATTTTAGATTACATATGTGGCTTTTATTGTTTCCTTACCGGACAGCCCTGCCTTATAGCATTCTTTTTGCTTCTGAATTTGCACTATAGTAATAAATACATTTGAAATATTTTTATGTCTTGGTAAAATTCTTCCTTCATTTCTAATACTGAAAAATGTGAATGCCTTTGGGAGCATAATATTCTGATACAGCTGCCAAAAGGATTTTATCTTTCTGCTTTTTGCCCCCATAGCTTGAAGCATTTTTGTAGTGAAGGAAGAGTCTATTCTGGACACCAGCAGTGTCATGGTTGTCAGAATGCTCAACGTCTCTGTCCAGACTTCTGCACACACACCCCCCTCCTGCCTCCCCATCAGTTTATGGAGCTCCATGATGGAGCCAAGCTTTGGACTGTCTTAGACCCCAAATTATTTTTATGTACCTAGTGATTTTATTAGCACAAGCCATGAAACAGATTGGCAAGGAAAAGTATCAGAGAAGTTAAACAGATAAAAAGAAGTGGGATAGTAATCTTAGTAACATAAATCAGATTAGCAAGAATGTTCTTGAATGTGTTATTCTCCCCACTCGAGACAGTGAAATCCTACGCACGCGTGTAATTCATTAACGTGGTACATTATGCGCCCCAAAGCAACAGGACTTGTAGCCGAACAGAATGCTGATGACTGGCATCTCTCATGCTTGCAAGAGCTGTTCAGCTAATTCATTCTCACTACTATTTTATTCCCAAAGTAATAAAAAGAAGAAAATCCTTTACTCAATTATTTTTAATGGCAAGAGTACTAGAGGTTTACCTTGAAATTAGTATTCTAAGAGAATAGGAGAAGGTACTTTAAAACCCTGGGCAGCTTATTTTAATCTTTGGCAATATGACTAGAAAGAAACGTCCAAAAGGCAGATTAATTATCCATACATTTGTGTGAGCTTTGCAGATAACTGAGGAACTGAGGGCCGAGTCCCAGGAATGTTTACCACAGCTCTGCAGATAATAGCTGGTATCTGTGTGAGCTATTACATTCCCCTTTAAAAACAGAAGATATGAAGTACCACCGTGGTGGATGCCAAGGACAACAGCCTCGCCTGGAGGTCAGCAGTTTGTCAGCAAGAAGACTTATCCTTCCTTCCCTCCCCTATCTTTATGGTAAACCACTCTTGATGTGCTGCCCGAAATGTGGGCACCAGCTAGCTAGGGTGACAAGATGTGACAGGAACCGCACTCCAGTCTCCAGCCTGGGAGTCTGCGTGACTCCAGCTCCCCACATCGGGTGTCCTAGCGAGTTTTCACTAGCATTGTGGCGCATCCTAATCACGTGTGAGGAACTGAATATCAGCAGGTTAGCCTGCCTGCCCAAAGGTGGGTTGGCAAACAGGATTTCAGCTGCTAAGATGACTAACATTCACAGCTGTGGACAACTACTGAAGAACAGCAAGAAACTCCTTCTCCCGCCAGAGCTCACCCAGGGCACCATGGCGTCTCTCAGTGAAGGAGAGGCTAGTGTGGCCAGTTGTCGTGGCCAGCTTTACTCGAACCTCAGTGTGCAAATAGTTACATCTGCACTAAGTGTAGGCAAAAACTACTGGAACCTAGACAGCTGTAAGAAGACTGCCCAGCTTCTACCTGTAGGAGGTGTCGACCTCAGGAGTCATCTTTTCAGCCAAGTGCAGAAGGTGATAGTGGTCAAAGTCAGTTCTCTCCAAGGTTTTCCCCATTAGTAACAACTGCTTATTAGTGACCTAGCAAGTGACTCTTTGTTGGTACTATTTTCAGTATGTTGTTATGATTTACATTCTGGTGATTTGCTCGTGGAATTGGTATTGTATGGTAATTTGCATGACATGTCAGAAAAAAAGCCTCTAAATAAGCTGTCCAGCTAAAGCCTGAGAATCTGTGCGCTACAGGCTAAGCCAGTATTCCTTTCACTGCCACTATGTTCCTAGCCTTTAAAAATCTTGTTTTTTTTAAAAAAAATTATTTCTTTGTACCTTGACTTTAAGTTGGTGAACTTCTGAGAAAGGAGGAGGAAAATTAAACAAACCTTTCCTTCTTTGATAATGGCACAGTCACCAGTTCATGCCCAGCTGCACGAGTCAGAAGGTGCTGCCCTAGGACCATTGGTGGGGTTTGCTGGCAGCAGGGTGAATGCTTATGTTTGCCTGCGGTTGAAGAATGCCTAGTGCCTTTGCTAACCTACCTGTGAGTACAAATGTTGACTGTGTGTCTCAGACATTGCTTCTCTAGTGTATTTAATTTTCTTTAGTTTATCCTGCTTTCGGACTAAGAGAGCCATTACTTTTGTGTCTTGTTTTTACTTGTGGGCCATAAATTTGTCACAGATACGTGCAATATTATCACTGGAACTTTGATTCCTTATCTTTTTCCTGCTGACAGCTATAAGTTTGAAATATGGTGTGTTAGTGTAAGACCAATTAGGAGATAAGAACCACACAGTGATTTAAGCAAGGGAGGTGAATATAAGGAATTGCTGAACTCTGATTTTTTTTTTAAGAAAAAGAAAATCCTGTCAGATATAAGAAATCCCTGGGGGGGGGAGAATATCCAAGAAGGGAAAGTGTGAAGGGGGGCTGCCCTCCAGACGTCTTTGGAGGAGATCCAGTTGTAGTTCCTGGATGGCAGGAGTTTTCTGGGCAAGCAGGAAGCAACCCATGGAGTACAGGCTAGGGCCTGCTGAGTAAGAGGGCAGCCATGCTTACTGAAGGAGCAGGTGGCAGTGTTAAAAGGAGGCCTGGCGCAAAGGGTGTCCATGCCAAAGGGGTTATCACAGGTCAGGCCAAAGGTGCAAGGTCCCTAAGGGACCATGCGTCTCACGAGCTACCCTCACTCCTGACTTACTGTGCAGCAGTCAGGCACAATAGGAGAGCCCTATCCAGGTGTCTCTCCAGTCTCCTCTACTGAGAAGGCTAGCATCATGACCCTTCAAGAGAACAAGGATTAATGGAACTCTCCCCATCACCACAGAGCAGCCATGGAAGAGTGAATTTGGAGTTAGGATAAATCAGTGACTAAGATGCCATGAAGGGGTTCTGTAACAGGAAATCTCTTAGTGTCTTCTGGAGTCGGTCATGTTAAAGAGCTAAAGGATGAGAGTGGCAGTGTTTTGTAAACCCTGGGTAATTAGTAAAAATGTCCTACTGGAAATCCATGTGCCTTGCTGGCTGACCTCCTTGGAGAGCTCACGATAATTAACTAAGCTGAAGAATGACTTGTCACAGACACAAGTGTGTCCGGAAAGGATGCAGAGCTCAGGCTTGGTCCTTGTTCTGATGGTTTACATGGTTTCTTCAAGCTGTTGAAATTCATTTTTTTTTTTTGTGAGGGCTTACACATATATGATCCCACAACTTGGGAGGCTGAGGCAGGAGGATTGGACATTCAAGGTCAGGATGGGCTCCATAACAAAATCCAATCTATATATGTTTTAAGGAAATACTGTAGTGCTGACGTATGTATGTGAAGCTTGTAATGTAATTTCTCATGTAATCATGTATTCATGATAAGCACTAGCTTGTTTTTAGAGCATTGGTCTTAGCCTAGTCCCTGAATTCCAAAACAGTAAATAAGAAGAACTCATTAATTCTGTAGTAACTAAAGGTCCTGACTATTAGCATGTGCTTGGGCATACGTATGTGTTCTCATCATCCTCTTCCTCATTTACTCATGCAACAAATAAAAAAAATCATACCTGAAGTGAAAGACCAAGCAGGTCTCATTAGGGAATGGCACGTGCCAGCCTCTGTGATGGCTCTCACCCTGACTCAATTCAAGGCATCCAGTGAGCCAGTGGGTGAATAGATGGTTAGATCAGTGACCCTGCCACGGACCCTCTTATTAACTCCAAGGACGTACAAAGTCAAAAATTATCTTACTGACAAAGTAATTGGCTCTGAATGATGCCTGGTCCAGGATGTGTTTTTCCTGACTGGTTCTGCTCACTTCCTTCCTTGAGCCTCAGTGTGTGTCTGCTTTATGTTTTGATTTTCTCATGAGTACCTCAAGGGTTTGTGTGCCATCAAGACACATTAACCAAGTCAAGAGCAATCTCAACCTGCTGATTGCAGTTCAGAGTGCCAGTACCATTGTGTACCTTGATAGGCACGTGAAGGTCCCTCCCAGCGTGGCTTGTCACAGTACTCTGACCATTACAGTCTTCTTTGGAAAGGTGCTGTGTGGGAGAATGTTATGCGGTGGCTGCTTGTTTGTTCCTGGCTGCCCAGAACCAAAATAATCACACAGAATCTGTATTAACTACAACACTGCTTGGCCTATTAGCTTATGTATATTTCTATCTCACTCATTTTTTTAAAATTAGTCCATTTTTAGTATTTTATATTTTACCATGAGGTTCATGGCCTACCGGCAAGGTTTCGGCTACCAGCTTGTGTCTTTCTCTGGCGGATCCATGGCATCTCCTGACTCTGCCTTCTTTTGTGCATGTATATATATTTATCCTGGCTTTATTCTGTTAAACCATTGGCCAAAAGCAGCTTTTTAAATAACCAATGGCAATAAAGCATATTCACAGCATCCATCATCTCTCACATCGGAGGAGGTGCCCTGTGTCCTGAGCAGCCGTAGGCTCTGGCATGTGGACTATGTGGATGTCCACACAGCAGTGCTTAGCACTAACGTTGGTTCTGGAAACTGACTACCTTCAGCTGAAAGCCCAGAATTTGTCAGACATAAACTGCAGTGCCAGCCATGTACGGAGTTTGGGGACTTTAGGAAAGTGTTATTTAACTGAACAGCCTGATTTTTTTTTCAATAACTGAGAAGGGCTCACTGTTTCTGCTGTATTATACAAATAAATTCAAGCCTGATATTTTTCTATACTATCTACTTCATCAATATCATCAATTCATTTAGTATGCGTATTTTGTAACCCTTAACTAGCCAGTCAGTGTAGATACTACCACCTTTTGGGTCGTTGCTCTGATTCAGAAAAACAAAAACAAAGAAGCTCTGGCCTTTCTGGTTTTTTTTTTTTTCTAGCCTTAGTTCTAAAGTCAAAAATAAATATAAATTCCTAGTAGAAGCCTGACAGAAACCTGGCAGTTCAGCAGTTACTAGATGGAGCCCTTAATATCTGAGCTAACTGCTGTTCAGTATTTTTTTTGGGGGGGGAACAAGTGGGTGGGTGGTAAAAACAGCACGTTCTCTTGTCTTGCAGCAGCTGAGATTACAGTCAGAGTGAAGTTCCTTGGCTAATAACTTTGCATACACTAAAAGCTGTCGGGAAATGAGTGCATATATGTTAAGTGCAAGGCCGAGGAAGCTGTCCTATTCTGATTGCTGTGTATGTTGATATTGCACACTGTATACCTGTGTCTGTGTGTAGTTGTATACATCTCAGTACATATTTGCCTCAAGTTTTAGTTCTACTGAATTGCAGAAAGGAGGCCAAGGAGTATCTTCCAACAGGGTCTTCTTATGATTTAGTCGCTGTTAGTCTTCGCCTAGGCTGTGAAGTATGACCTTCAGCAACAGTAAGCTAGAAAGCCAGCCTAAGGGAAAAGTGTGACCCCGAGACAATGCTGTGGCACCAGAGAGATGGCTCACCAGTTAGTGCACACTGTTCTTACAAAAGACCAGAATTCAGTTCTCTCCATCTGCAGCTCACACGCCCTGCAACTCCAGCTCCAGGGGATCCAGCGCCCCAATGCCGTAGACACCTGCCCTTTTTGTGTGTGTGTATGATGGGGTTTCTCTGTGTAGTCCTCGCTGTCCTGGAATTCACTTGCTCAGTAGACCAGGCTGGCCTTGAACTCAGAGGTCTGCTTGCCTCTGCCTCCCAAGTGAAGGGATTAAAAGTGTGCACAGCCTTTTTAAAGGTAAGCAATGTCAATGTCAAAAGGAAAGGCTCAGCCAACAGTTTTGGAAGGATCGTGCCACATTTTAATATAAAGACAGAGTCTCTGTGTCTGGTCATATGGAAGAAAGGCAGTCCTAAGGGACAGGCTGGTTCCTTACAGCAGGCTTCATTCTTCCTCTAAGGCTGTGCTCATTGGTTTTTTTCTACTTGACACAAACTAGCCCCATGGATAGAGGGAACCTCAGCTGAGACCTTGCCTCCATCAGAGTGTCTGGTGGCCACGCCTGTGGGGCATTTTCTTGATTGATGGTTGATGTGGGAGGTCCCAGCCCACTGGGATGAGCACCATCACTGGCCAGGTGGTCCTGTGTCGTAGAAAGAAAGCTGGCAGAGTGAGCTATGGGGAGCAAGCCAGTGTCCAGCACCCCTCCTCCACAGCCTCTACTTCAGTTCCTGCCTCCAGGTTCCTGCCTCGAGTTCCTGCCCTGACTTCACTTTGTGAGACACTGTAAGCTGTTGTATAAAATAAAACCTTTTCAGCTGGACGGTGGTGGCACACGGTTTTAATCCCAGCACTCAGGAGGCAGAGGCAGGCGGATCTTTGTGAGTTCAAGGC
>LOJH01007710.1:0-12308 GCA_001685095.1 Ellobius talpinus
TATATGTATATATACATATATGTGTGTATATACATGAGATAATTTAATGTTGCTCATGTGTGTTTAGGGCTGACCTCTAGGGACTGATTAAGCTACGAGGTGTCTCATCTCTAGAAAAGACAGAATTTTAAATGCACACTCAGGAACCATCAGTTGCCTATGGCTCTTTTTCTAGGATTGAAGCTCTTATGTAGTTTTCTCATTTATTCTGTGTGTCAACTGATGTTGTACCTCCTTTGGTCTTGTGTAAGAAACCACATTGTTGAGATTCCTTGGTTCAGTTCCCTTATCACACACAGGGAAAAAAATCCTGTTTCAAAATAGAAGTTGGAAGTTGAGTCCTGGTCCTTGGGCTTGTACAGTCTTCTGAAATCCCTTTCCACAATATGCTCTGAGCCTAAGTTATAGGGACTGTGTTGTATGTGTATCAATTGGAACTGGACAACCCATGATTCTTTTTCTGAATTTTGACAAGATGAGGCTTTCATTAAAGGTCTCTGTCTGCTGCAAAGCAAGCTTTTTTTGGTGAGAGGTAAAAAATACAGTTATCTATAGGAATAAGAAAATTTGTTAAATTACTGATTGTTTCTGCTCTCTGACTTATGCCCAGATACCCTTGCTTCTTATTGCACATTGTACTTTATCTTGACATTTTGTTTGTTTCTTTTTTTATTATCCACTCCATTTATATTCTTCAAGTTTAAATTAAAATGTTTTGAGGAAATTTTTTGAATACTGTGCATTTATTTTTAAATGAAGAGAAAATAAGTATTGCCATTAATTCTATTAAGCAAATATGGTGTTTAGAAACTAGTTACATTTATTTGCCTATATGACACAGGCCTTGGACTGTGTACTCCCTGAATCCAAAGTTCAATTTTATGTTCAAAATACTTGTATCCTCTATATCCACCATCTCATTAAATCCAATGATTTTTATCAGTTCCTCTCATGTACATAATATTTTGGAATGATCGGAGAATAGACTATGAAAAAAATTAATTCCTATGACAAATCATATCTTCGTGAGATAAGGAAGAGGAAATAATAATCAATAAATATAATTTAGTCTATTATGTAAAGGACAGTTTAGGTGATATTTATCTTAATATTGTCTCCAAGATCACTATATACAGCACTAATACCAAGGTCTCTAGGGATGACTTACCTGAGTATTTATGAAGAACAGAGTTGGGATCACAGCCCTTATATAATAAACCATTGTTGCACCAATACCTGCAGCTTTAGCACTAAAATATTCTGACAACCTCTTTGGACCTCTCTGCATGCACCCACATATCTATGGATAGAACATATACATAGATACATACACTCACAGCCTCATACACATGAATATATATACTTACAGCCATAATTACTTGGATATATATACTCATAGTCACAAACACATGGACATGTACACTCTCAGAAATATATACATAGATACATATGCTCAAAGCCACATATACTCACAGCCATATACTCATGAATAGATACTTCCACAGCTGTACATCCATGGATACATATGTTCAAAGCCACATACACATGAATACATACACTCACAGCTACATACGCATGAATACATACATTCACAGCCATACATAAATACATAGGCTCGCAGTCACATACACATGGATATTACACTCACAGTCTCACAAATGTAGATGAAATAGATCTTTAAAATAGGTACAAATAAGAGCATTTTAAGTGGTTACATTAAAATCAAGGAGATAATGTTGTGAATGATTACTACATTTTTAATAATCATTTTGTGCAGATAAGACTTTTGTTTTGGTTCATACTTCTTTTTCTGGTTGTATGTTCACCATTTGTAACTTCATTTACTGTAAAAGTCAAACAACCAAAAGTGGAGAAATTTCAAAACAGAATGAGGGATATAAAAATAATTAATATCACAAAAATCTGTTTCAGGAACTGAAGGAGAGCTGTAATTTTACTTTCATGTTTTCACAAAGTGGTAGATATTAGACAACTTTGATAGCTCTTGTCAACTATAATACAAGTTACATTGTGAATATTATAGTAATCAAATATTCTAAAATGTTATTTATTCCTTATATCACCATAAGACAAGTAGAATTCAATTTTAAAATAATCTTATTAGTATTAGTCTCCATTGGTATTTTAATCACATTGAATGTATAGTCATAATTAGGGTTCCCACTGTTATGAAGGGACTGCATTACGACTGCAACTCTTATGAAGGAAAACATTTGATTGGGTGGCTTCCAGTTTCATAGGTGTAGTCCATTAGCATCATTGCATGGAGGCATGCAGACAGGCACAGGGCTGGAGAAAAAGCTGAGAGTTCAGGAGCTATATCTTGATCCCAATGGCAACAGGAAGTGGTCTGAGACACTGGATGTAGCTTGAGCATATATGAAACCTCAAAGCCCACCCCAAAGTGACATACTTCCTCCAACAAGGCAATACTTACTCCTACAAAGCCACATCGTCCAATAGGGCCACTTTCTATGAGTTTATGGGGCCAATTGCATTCAGAGAATCACAGTGTTTAATCTTTTCCAGAGGCTTATTGGATCAGAAGGAGAGGGTAGGTGGAGGGGAACTAGGAGAAGTTGGGGGAGGGGAATTGGTGGATGGGATATATTGTAGGAGAGAAGAATCTATTTTCAATTAAAAGAATAAATAAATTAAAATTAAAAATTAAATATTTGTTTAAATTGCATTGAAAACAGCTCTTCTCCATGTCTTATATTTGTTTTTAGATTACCCCTGTACCTTTCAATATGAGGGTATTTTACTTGCCATGGAAACAACTGATTGAAGACCTGTAGAACAGTTGAAGGTCCAGTTAGGACTCATTCCCTACAGGAGAAAATCTGTCAGAGAATCTATACAAATTGTAATTCACTACTTCATGTGGCATCCATTTGTGACTGCTTGGTAACAAGCTTTGTTGTCATACTGAAAACTGCATTCCGTAAATGTCTATTTGTCATGTTTTAAATGTTCCTTAAAACAATAACATAATAATTAGGCTGAAGGAACATAGGGGGATAATATCTATGGAAAGTACATAAGATGTCTTAACAAGAACCTTCAGGCAAAATTCATATGCTTTCTATTCTGAACGTATGTGTCTCTAGGGTGAAAAGTAGAGTTATCTTTTAAAATTGATTTTTTAACTTTCTTATTATTATAAACAGACCTTTTAGGAACAGCTTTGTGATGACAGGGATCCAAAACTATGATCTTAGTGTATTCATAGTTAAAGGTCTGGGATTTTACTTAGAGAAGAAAAATGTGTGTTGATAACTGACAAAGCAATCAGTTTTCAAAAGGTAAAATTTGTAATATTAGGAAAAGCTTAAAATTTCATATTTTTAATTGATGTTCCCACCCATCTTTTTTTGTCTTAAGACAATCTTAATCTGAAAACTAATTATTTTATTTTGTAAATAATATTGCTTGTGGCTGTGTTTTGTTGTATTTGAAAATAATGCAATCAAAAGAATTTAGTCCTTTATCTATAGTTGTGAAAATTTATAACAGATTGACTTCATAATTGTTTTGACAGTTTTACAATAGTGTAATAAAACAGCATTAATACCAATTTATACAAAAGTAACATTAAAAATAAGGAATATGAAAAATCTGTCCAACATCTAAAGCACTAAAAACTTTCAAAGACAAATTATGCAAAGAACAACTAATGGTTAGGTTTCAAATTACATTTTTGAAGAAATGGACTAATGTAGTAGTTTACTGATGAATGTAATTTGATGAGATCTATTTCAGCTTAATGACAAGAGAAAACTGTTGAAAGATATTGGGGAATGACAAGTAGATAGTGAGCTGTGAACTCTTAACTTGCTCCCTTCTATTTTATTTTTGAGAATTATAATTATAAACTCTCTTCCTTTCAATTTTATTTTTGAAAATTATAATTATAATACCTATCTCTTCTTTTATTCTATCTAAACTCTCCCATATATCTCATTATGTTCTTCAAATTCATAGCCTCTGTGTTATTAATTGATACTATATGCCTATAAGTATATATGTACATATTCCTAAACATATATAATGTTATTTAGAGGTATATCTTCAAAGCTGATACTTTGGCACTGGACAGCAAATTGCTGTGCTCTTCCCAGGAGAAGACTTCTTCTTTTAGACCCAGCTCTTTTTAGCAGCCGATAGCTCTTTGGGTAGAGTTAATATTCTGTGGATTTTTTTCTGTTCGTTTAGGCATGTTTTTTGGTATAGTTCCTGTTCAGTTCATGTTTGAACAGTCATTTTGGAGATAGTTTATGAGTGTAACTTCTGATATTAATAGAAGACACAGTCTCACAGCAAACACCCTGGTTCTTTACTCTTAGCAATTTTAATGTTAAGAGCCTCCAAATATCTGCTGATATTTGTGCTCCTGATTATATGTGTCTGACTTGAATGCATTCCTTTCCTACTTAATAATTATCTTGCTCCCATTTGCACATAAATGAATCTATTTGTTTATCATCTCTACAATCTATAATTATATTATTTTATTCCCCATTGAATATAATTTTAAGCTAAATAATCCAGTCTTCCATATGTAAGTTCAAATTTTCTAAGAAGTATACCTGATAGGGTTTCCTTCACTGGAGATCTAGAGGTTTCTATTAGGTGAGTGTGTGTGTATGTGTGCGCATGTGCGTGTCTGCGTGTGCGTGTGTATTGATGAATGATGCCTAGTTCTGTTTAGTACATTATAAAAATGATTTCATGTTGAAAGCATGTTCTTATTTATTATTTCCAGGCAGATTTCTTCTTTCAATTCATCCAGTATTCCATATTTAATACTGTTACCATGTAATTTGTCACAGTTTGTTTTCCCTTCCTAGACTTGGACCATTTTAACATACCATCCCATTTACAGTGTATTACATTATCTAGTTACATATTCACAGAATTGCTAGTTACATTGCTCTTTGTCCATGCTTCTTTCTTGCCTTATCTATACAATCTTCAAAATTGGCAATAAAAATCTGATGCTGATGTGGGATTTCCCTCTGTATGCTGTGAATATGTTTTTATTACCATTGGTTAATGAGTAAAGCTGTTTCAGCCAATGGTTTAGCAGAACAAATGAGGCCAAAAATCTGAACAGAGATATAGAGAGAAAGTAGGCCAAATCCGGGAGATTCCATGTAGCAGCCGAAAGAGATATCCCAGGTCCTTACCAGTAAGCCACAGCCTCTTTCTGATACATAAATTAATAGAAATGGGTTAATTTAAGATGTAAGAGGTAGTTTTTGTTTGGTGGCATTATGGATTTTTGCCTATTTTATTTCCAGACATAAGCACTCTGACTATCATGTACTCACTTGTAATGCTGAAATCCGAGACTCCATTGTCTTATGTGACTTGTTGGTGGGGCTAATTAAAGTATTTTAAGACTCCTTTTTATATTACAGTGCTATAAGACAGTAATATGTCATCTTTCTATCAGACACCAGGGGTTTTGATCAAAGCAGCATGGTGATGTTGGGATAGCCAGAGACAATTAAAATATAGCTCAGTTTGAGCATTAGCTGCTTAGCATATTTTATGTATGCAAACAATCTCTGAGTCTCCCTGTAATTTTCCACATGCCAGTGATTTATAAAACTTGATCTCTATGGTGTAAGTGAAGTTTCCCAAATAAGCACTATTGGTTCTTCTAAACAAAGCAAATAAAACAAAACAGTTTTCTTCTCTAACTGTACTTCATTGTGTGCCATCACCTCCACACATTGTTTTCTAGATAAACATTAATATCAACAGCTAAACATTCCTGATTCTTTCATAATTCCCTCCCAAGAAGGGCTGAAAAACCTTATTGCTAAGATCCACTGTAGCCTTTCCTTCCCTCGAGAGATTTTTTTTAACTCTTATACAGTTATAAGAAAATATTAGCAGGCTTTTTGTCCATTTATGAAAACATCACGCATGTTGATTAGCCAGTGTCAAATATCCATATGAATAATGCTATCATAAGAATCACTTTGTTTGTGCAGCCAATTATAATAACTATGTTCACCCTGCTTTTGGTGATTCAGTTCTGTTATTGGGCTGCTGTTACTCCAGGACCAAATTAAGCACTTCACATTTAATTAATTCACCAAATGAGGAGCTACTTCTTCAAACTTAACATCTGGCATAAGAAGACTCTTGACAAAGCACTTCAAAATTGTGTACAATTTTCTGTCTTATACTGTTAATGAAGCACATGCTTTCCTGGCTTTCCCACTGTGAAGAATTAGGTTTTACATAGCTTACCTACACTGGCCTTGAAATTTCCGAGTTTGAAGATCTCTTTGTCAACAGTAAATCAAAGGAATCAGGCATCCACTAATCCTTTTCAGTGTAGGCCATCTTTCTCAAATGCTTCAGACAACCAACCAAATCAATTGTGACGCTTTTGAATCTGTGCAGATTTCATATTAAAATGAGAATCGCTCCTCAGTGGGTCCATATTCATACACTCAGCATACTCCAGTATCATACTCATTCCACAATTCCACAATTATTCTTCACCCTCAAAATTCAATCCCACACATATTATATGGACTTCAACTTGAATGAATTAGTAAATACAATAAGTTCTTCAGTGATGCGGCACACATTCTCACAGAATATACTTCTTTTTTAATCTTCCTGAAAGTAGCCTGCTTGGCCTTAAATCTTGATTAGGGAGATCTAGAGGCAATAAACAGTGGGACTGAAGGAAATCAGTATTGTCTTCTTTATAGAGTGTCCCTGCAGGTTAGGCAGATCATGTAGGATTATATCTCTCAAACCTAATGGAGAGGGTGATACTAAAGAAGACAAAGAGTAGTGATGCCTCCTCTGAGGTGAGTGAAGAAATGTATTCCTTATATGAAAGGAAACTTTCAGAATCTGAGGGCCAAAAACCCTTAGGCTAATTGAGTTCTTTGCACAATCAGTCAGGTCCTCTTAACTACTGAGCCTTCTTACAGTCCCTGTGCCATAACTTAGTTCAATGGGACATTGATAACCTGCATTTTCTACAAAATATCACATACTTCTACTACCTTAATGCCATAGTGCTGCTGGGACAAAATGAACAGGAAGTTGTAACTGCATTGGGCTTGCTGGTGACATGTATGTGCATCAGAGGATGGGAAGTTAATCTAACCAAAATTTTACAGTCCTTTGACCTCAGTGAAACTTTTCCAGTGGGATGAACCATAAAGAGAAATTCCTTTAAAGTTTATGAGTAAGTTGTAGCACCTTGCCCTTCCCACCACCAAGAAAGAAACAAAAGATTTATTGGGCCTATTTGGGTGCTGGAAGTAGTACATTCTTCATTCAGATGTGTTATTCAAGTCCATATGTCAAGTGACTTGAAAAGCTTTTAGCTTGGAGTGTGGCCTAGAAATGTGAGAAGGTACCCCAGCAAGTGCACACTGCTGTGAAGGCTGCTTTACCACTCAGACCATAGTATTGAGCATGAGGTATAGTTCCTAAGGCATCAGTGCTAGATAGGAACACTGCTTGAAGCCTTTGGCAGGCCCATTTCATTAAATCACAGCAGAAATCCTTGGGGTTTAGGGTCAGGACACTACAATGAGCTACAGACAACTATTTTTTGAATAGCTCTTGGCCTGCTACTAGAACTTAGTGGAAGTTGACCTTTTGACAATTGTCCATCAAGTTACCGTGTGATATGAGGTGCTCATCATGACCTGGATATTACCTGACCCATAAATTGGGACATGCACTTCATCAATGTATTATCATGTGAGACAGATATATATGTGAATAGAACTGAACAGGTCTTGAGAACACATGCTAAATGAAAATGCCCACAGTTTTTTGTTACTTTTACAATGCCTTCTGTTCCCAAGCATGCACATATGGATTAATTGGGTATGCCTAGAGACAATTTCGTGCAGAAATTGAGACTAGACCATTATTTATCCATGGTTATGCAAAATACAATAAGAAGTTGACAGTTGCAGCTTTCCAGTCTTTTTCTGAGAAACTCAAAAGACACGAGTGAAAGGCAATCTTCATAATGGGTAGATCTAGTATTGAACATCATCATACATTTTGTTTGGAAGGAGACATGGCCAAATGTGCTATTGTTTATTTGTTCATGTGCTGTAGCTAATGCTTTGGCTGAATGGTCAGGGAATTGGAAAGAAAATTATTATATAATTTCTGAGAAGAGTGCTTTGGAGGAGTGTGTGGATAGGTCTCTGCAAATGAGGAAATGATGTTAATATTTTTGTGCCTCATGTAAGTGATCACCTAAAGGTAAGCTCAGTAGAGGAGGATTTCAATTTAAAAAAAAGTGGATAGTGGGACCAGTCCTGTTCTATCAATAATAAGCCTCTTTCCCTGGCCATTCCTTTCATTTCCCTATATCTTCATGAGCAAAGTAGCCATTATGGCAGAGATGGAGGCTAATGGGGTTTCCATAAAATGGACTTCCACTCAGAAAGGCTGTTCTGGCTACAGCTTCTGTGAGTCGTGGATCTGCAAACAGCAGGAAAACACACACACACACACACACACACACAATGAAATTAGACAGAAATAGTTTCAGCTATTTTCACCTACAAATTCTTTCAATAACTATTAACTCTTTGCTATATTATCTCTAATTAAACTGGCTTTGTCTTCTATAGCTCATGAATGACCCCTATCCAAAGAGATTTAGACTTTTTATAGGATCTCTTATGAGATAAGCACAGTACTGTGGTTATCGCTTTGGGAGAGACAAACCATACAACTCTGTTACATGATACTGGCTTTTTGCATACTTTACAAACAGTTTCTGTTTCAGAAATTTGCGATATATTTATTTCCATTGCTTTGTCATTTTACCTGTGTTATTTTTCCCCTGATACTTACGTGAAGGAAAATTTCTATTGAAGCCAGTATTAAAATATCACTTCAGTTCTATCTTGATAGCTTGCTCAAACAGGTTTTGAAATTTTACATCTATACCAACTATGACTAAGATATCATTGTTCCTGGGAGCTGCTTAAAAATATTGACTGGAAGTGGGAACAGGATTTGTCCCCAGTACATAAACTGGTATTTTGAAGCCCATTTCCTTGCTCAACCTTGATGCAGTGGGTAGGTACTGGTCCTGTTTCAACTTACTGTGCTAGGCCTTGTTGGCTCCCATGGGAGGCCTTGTTCTTTCTGAGGAATGGATGAGTGTGATGCAGGGGTGAGAGGAGGGGAGGAAGAGGGAACTGTGATTGCTATGTAAAATAAATAACAATTTTAAAAATTAGACATTTTAAATAAAAATCTTGTGTTTCGAGTCCACTCAGAAGTTGTAGTGTCTTTTAACATTTTTATGCACACTGAGCACAGCAAAAACAACAACAACAAAAGACCCACATATAGATAACTCAGAAAATTCCCAATCAAATCCAACAAATTTTTTTCACCTGCAAATCGTTATTTACAGGGATCACATTTTCTGAGGTAGTGTGAAATTTATTTATTAGGGAAACATTTTACACTCCTGAATTTTATGAGATTTTTAGCATTTGTTTCTTATTGGATATAAAGCTTGTTTAACATTTCATTATATGTTAAATGAAAAATAAGTTATATAATGTTTTAAGTATAAAAGCATTTAATATAGGATTTTTGTAGGCATTTTATTTCTGAAAAAGAATGGCATACCAGCCACAACTGTATATAGATTTAACAGAGAGAAATGACATCAAATGTTTTTTTGAAAGTGACATTACTATGTTTTATGAAAGAATATGTCCTCTTCATGTTCTTTTTCTTGTTACTATCACTTTTCTTTCTCCAAAATTACTCTTATTATCATAGTCATAGACTTTCTCAGATATAATACAGGGTGGGGACATGGAGGCTTGGTCCTTCCTCAACTTGATTTCTCAGACTTTGTGGACACCCCATAGGAGGTATTACCCTTTCTAAAGAGTAGATGGGGGAACTGGGAGGGAAAGGTGGGTAATAGAGGTAGTGGGAGAAGGGGAGGGAGGGGGAACTGATGATGGTTTGTAAAATGGAAAAAACCTTTAAATAAAAATTTTAAAATAGTAAAAATAGAAAAAGAGAAATAAATAGTGGTCACTTTTTTGTGGGTCTAAGAAGAGAACTAATAAGGTGACATTCAGGGACAGATATATTAGGCATAAAACAGTGAAGATGAGAAGAAAGAGTTGGTGAATGGGTTCAGTTGAAATCACTGAATTTTAGTTCTATAAATAATGTCGATATTCTGTTTTCTCCTGCTTTTCAAAAATAAAGTAATGCAATAGAAAAAAAGAAGAAAAGTAAAAACTGACTAGTGAGCGCTAGCAGTTTTTCCTATTTGTTTTTTTCTTTGCTATTTCTGTTTTTATTTTGTTTTTTAATTATTTTATGTATTTTTATTTTTTAATTTTATTTTACATTCAAACCCTAGTCTCCCTCCATCCCCTCCTTCTGCCCCCTTTGTCTCCTCTCCCCCAGCACATCCCCCATACACTCCTCCCAAAGGGTAAGTCCTCCCATGCGAAGTCAACAAAACCTGGCCCATTATGCTGAGGCAGTAATAGGCCCTCCCCTCTGCATTAAGGTTTAGCATGTCATCGCACCATTGGGCTCCAGCAAGATAGCTCATGCATCAGGGACAGATCCTGGTCCTATTGCCAGGACTTCTTCAAATAGACTGTCTCCCACATTTGGAGAATCCAGTTTGGTCCCATGTTGGCTTCACAGCTCTCAGAACTCTAGAAGTCTAGAGTTCATAAGTTCCTATGAACTTGGTTCAGCTTTCTCTGTAGATTTCCCTTTCATGATCTTGACCTCCAGTTGAGTTTTTCACTTAAAATGCTTATGGGAGAAACAGAACAAACTTCTAACCAAAGATGATAATTCATCTCAACCAAAATTCCCATATATCAGTAACTCTGCTGAACCCTTAGGACACTTTTCATTGTATTTCCTAAATTTTATGCAATTGATAATGTTTTTATTAAAATGTGTCTTTTTGAGGAAATTAATAAACAATAAAAGAAAATTATCCCCTGGTTTTAAAAAAATATGCAAATTCGATTTGAAATACTTTCATGTAACTATTAGTAAATATCCTAAAACAAACATTTAGAGATTTTGCCAAAGAGATATGTTCAATGGTGGTATGATATAAGATAATCATAAGAGTGTATGAATTCAGCATTTGCTCATGGTGAGAGTGGTAATTTTAAATATTAAAATACATCCTTAAGAATCTTAAATGATATATTGTATTTTAAATACGCCCAGTAACATATAGACATATTAAGTTATTGAAAATGGAAGAATTGTTCATTGGCTTGATCAGAGTGCAAATTTACAAAGTCTGACTCTTGAAACTTGATTATTAAGTTGGATACAACACTTATTGCCTCCATCATTCACAGACATATTTATAATGGTTATTACATGTAGCATCATTTTTTATGGGACAGAAAATAATGAACACATTAGGGCATATTTAACCATGCATTCCTGTGATTATTTTGATTACCATAAGGCTTGATTCCACATGAGCTATGCTAAAATCATAAGTTTTCAACCAAGTAGAAATGTTCTGAGGTGGAAATATGATAATTTAAATTCTAGTGTTTGCTTCTTATTAACTTTTCTAGAACCTTGGTCATAAGTCTTTCCAATATGTTAAATTGTGAAACCATACTAAATTATACAATGAAGGGTATTATCCTCTATATTATAACTAATTCAAAGACAGATGATTGCATGCTACATGTATTAATGCTAAGATTAAGAAGACACTGTCAAATTCACTAATTTCTCAAAGATATGACTGAAGAAATATTAATGTGAGAAAATGAAATATCTTTTTAAAAAATAGTTACAGTTGAAACTGAAATTCTCACCTCACAATTAAGCAAAAAAAAGGAGGGGGGAGAAAAAGTTTCTTTAATACTGTATTTTATCCATAGACTAGTTGTAATACTAAAACAGCAGAGTTCCCTGAGGGGCAGCAGCAGTCCACTGAGGGTGGTTTAGGGCAACAGCAGTGGAAGACTATGGCAGGCCACAAGGGGCAATCGGCAGTCAGTTCTACCACCTGAGGCCTCTGTGGGTCCCAGGTGGGTGGGAGGCATGGGAGTTGGTGCGTGAGAGACTGGTCTCACAAGGAGCCATGGCAGTGAGAGACAGAGACAGATAGGCATATAATACAGAGAAAGAGGGTCTTTGTTTACTGGGTTATGGATGGGGAAAGAGTGAAAGGGGAGAAACAGGAAGAGCAGAGAGAGAGATAGAGAGAGCAAGGGAGGGAGAGA
>LOJH01007710.1:12418-22673 GCA_001685095.1 Ellobius talpinus
GAGAGAGAGAGAGAGAGAGAGAGAGAGAGAGAGAGAGAGAGAGAGATGTTACCTCTTCTAAGATCGACTTGCCACAGTGGACTTGGGGGAGTGGGCGGGGCTTGTCTCTTAAAGGGACAGGACGGACAGACCATTATGCTAGTTTTCATAGGTATTATTAACATATATCTTCAACAACATATATATTTATATATGACAATATTATTATATGACAATATAATTATATGTCTATATATGACATCTTTGAAAATAACTTTTATTAATTTTAATTTAGGAGGTAAGAATTTCTAAAATAGCAGCAAAGCATGAATTCAAGAAGTTGTATACCTTACTATTTCAATTACTGTTATGCCCAGATCACAGAGTCCTCCAAAGACCACCAAGTAGTTCAAATTTGTATGCAAAAGCAAACAGCCTTTTTCAAGCTTGTACTTGGACCTTCCACATGCCTGACACAGTGGTATGAGATGAGAGAGCCTTAAGCTCAGTTGGGGTGAGGTTTTTATTTTAGCAGAGGCTGAGGTAAGGGGATATCTAAGTTCATGATCCCTGATTGACGGACTTTTATCTAGGGGTGTCTTGGTGAAAGGGGATGGGTGTGTGCTGGGCTAAGGGGCATATACTAATATAATCTACAATGGTCAGAACTTTAGGTATTTCCTTTGGAATGTTAGTATTTTCCTTTGGATACTGATTGGTCCTTTCCTTGGTGGTGCCTTGGTGGTCTCAGTTTGTGGTCTTTCCTGGAGTCAGTTATTGACTTAGGATGAACCAAAACTCTTTTGTAGTCTACTTTCTGATGGTCTCTTTTAAGCCTGTCATGGCAGCATTATAGCCAAACTGTCATGGGCCCTATATTATAAATCTTTTCAATGCAGAATATAACAATCAATTAACAAGTTATGTTCTTAAAATATTAGTCTGATAAAAGTAAAAATGGCAAGTCAGTAATCAAGGGCAGACATTGGAATCTACAAAGTCAGGCTTACAATTTTGCTTAAACATTTGCTTCTTACTGAGTTCCTATTGCCTCCTTTTTGAAAGGTTGTCAGGAGGTATTGTGCCTTCTTTTATTTAAAACTCAATGAAATGCAGTTTCTCTTTGTCCTAAATAGTTTCCCCATGGTATGTTGGTCTTTGTTAATTCCCAGTTGGATAGGTAGTACACATGATGCTTTTCTTGAAAAATCTTCAGATATTTCATACTGTGCAAAACACAACAGCTTGGTTCCAAGCCTAGTGAGCAACTTTGACATTTGCAGAGTGAGGACACTGCTCGAAACTGGACATCTGGCACCAGAAATATTTCCAATTATTTTTCTCAATTGTTTCCAAAGACAGAATGTCCCTTTCTGCATCATTACTCTAAGCTCCCTTTCCTCTTATCCACAAATTGTAGATATAGCCCAGTGTCAGATGGAGGTCAGAGTCTGTTTCAGGCATTAGAGGGGTTGCATTCAAGTTTTAGTTCTGTCATATTGAAATTCACTTAATCAATATCTCCATTCTTCACAAATGACCTAGTTTCATGTTTCTTTGTTAAAGTGGTACTGCATATACAAAAGCCTTGCTTAAACAATCTTACCAGGAGTGAGTTGCATAGGGATTGTATCTTATGTCTCTTCCAACTTAAAACTATTAGAACCAGGCTCCTCCTACTAGAAATTTAGTTTATTAATTTTTGTATGATTTTTATGCAAATATTTAAAGCAAAGTAGCATTTTCTTATTCTTTTACTTGGCATGTTTGCTTCTTATTATTTCACGCTTAAATTATGGCTATCAAACTTTTTTATAAATTATCAAGAGTATATTTGACTATTAAATACTATAAAAATTATTTTTCCATTTAATTTATTATTACACTAAGAGAACTTCTTGTCCCTTTTCTTTGTGTCCCATTTTCCTCTAAAAAAGAGTAAATGTTTGTTAAGATCTTGAAGTAAAATAAGTAAATGTTTAAAAATCAAGATTGGATATCATTCCATGTAATAAAAGAAGACCAAAAAAGAGACGTGCAAAGATACAGTTTTCTTGAGAACATCTCAGGTTTGGTAAAAATGAGATGAAAATAATTTTTAGAATATTTACAAAGTCAATATATTTGTCCCAGTGGATATTGGCATGTTATTGAAAGTCATTGCCTTGATATTGATTACATTGCAAGATTGGCACTGAGGAATGATGTGGGATTTCCCTCTGTATGCTGTGAATACTGCTGGTTAATAAAGAAACTGCTGTGAGACTATAGCAGAGCAGGGCAGAAAATATAACTGCAATAGATATATAAGTAAATCTATAATTTATATGTGTACATATGTGTAATTCTCTGCCTAATTATCATATTTTAAGGTTTTTGGATGGTTTTTAGATTTTGAAGTCTTCCTCTTCTGATAATGGTGCTAATGTCATCATGAGAGAACAACTCCAGGATCTCATCGAATTCTAGTTGTTTCCAAAAGATCTCCTTTTTAAAATACTAACACATATGGCTTAGTATCAATATATTATTCCAATATACCTGTAAGATATAAATGATATGATAAGCAGTAGATCAGATGTGGTAGTTCACAGGGCCATACAAGTATAATAGATATCAGTAGGTATAAATGGTAATACTCAGTTGTGATCACTCTCATCCACAATAATAGCTAGCCCGACAAGATTTTCCTATCAGTGTAATATTATCACAATTGTTCCAGAGGTAAGCAGTGGCCTTTTGATGAGATGAAAGGTTCACTACACAGGAGGGAACTTATCTCTGGTACTGTAAACCTGTCCAAAGTCCCATAGCTATTGAAGCCATGCACCCTAATTTTAGATTCTATTTCTGATTTTTCCCTAAATACACATGGCATCAAATCACTTTCTAAATACTTAACATTTTATCAGTAAGTTAGTGCAAGTTTCATATTTTATCAGATAAGTCACAATGTAAGGCAGTCAACGCAGAGACACCCAAATACTTCAAAGAGCAGAGAATAAGTGATGTGGCTTGCTCAGTCCCATATTGTTCATATATAGCCCCATACACCCTCAAGTCTCAAGGCACAGTGTAGAAGAGGGGACAGAAGCATTGTAAGAGCTAGAGAGCAAAGAGGACTGCTGAAAATAGTGGCTTGTAGACATGACAGGGTTGTTGTACTCATGAGCTCAGCAAGGATGTGGAAACCTGTACAATACCTGGACAATATCAAGTTAGTCAACTTTCTAGCACAGATAGAGGATGGGCTTCTGAGGCTTTGATCTTAGCTATAACCTGGTATCCACTGATGACTATTGAGGAAAGGCTTAAAAGCTTTCTTTGGGGATGACAACTCTCCCAGGTTCCTCGTGCTGCAATGGACAGTCTTAATTGGATTCAGTTTTTAGGAAGAGTCTAAGAATTTTGGAATTGGGTATGGGCTGATCTAGTATAAGTTGTATAAGATGAAGCAGGTAGAGATATAATCAAAATACATTGTGTTTATGTATAAAATTCTCAAAGAATAGATAAATGAAACAAAATATGATGAAAGAAATTTGGTTTTATCATAGGGTCCATAGGCATCAATCTGAATAATATGGGAAAACAGAAGCAATAATTAGGGTTTTAAGCCATGTGGTTCTAGTACTAGCAAAATTCCTTCACTATAAGTTTAACATTGAGGAAAATTACTAAATATGTTTGATGATATTAAAAAAGTACTTTCAAAAAGCAGAAATTTTGTGAGGTGACAGCAATATCTAACCTAAATTTTTTCTTTCATTTTTTAATTCCTGAAGTCAACTTCAGAATATCTTGTGTGTAAAATGTACACATTTTAATAGTTCATCTTTAATACAGGTAAAGAGTTCAATGTACACAATTAGTTTGCAGGGGGAAATGATGTGTCTATTAATTCTTGAAGAAACTAGTACAACACATTCTAACATAAAGTCAGATACTTCTCCAATGCCACCTTTACTTTTCAGATAAAATGTCAGCATAAGTTACAGCCAGAGATGAATGAGATCAAAGCAGTTCCTGCTGATTAGGTACAGCCAGGTCTCCTTTAATTAGATTCTCTGGCTCCATTTTAAAACTTCATCACCTGTTAAACTCTAGCAATCAAAGTTTTTAATGTGGACACATTATTCATTTTAACCACCATCAATGTACATTCCCCTTGAATTTGCAAAATGTTACCCCTGATCCATTTGCAGTAAAGAATTTGTAGACAATGTTGTGAAAAATCTTTTTTAAAATCATTTTCAGACAATGATAATTATTGAAAAGTTTATTTCTATATAGATAAAATTACTGCTCTAGTTATTTTGATTGGATCAGACACATTACATCTTATAATTTCTAAAGTAAAAGTTGCTCTCCTTACAGCCCTTCTACCAGAAGTCATTTGCTCTTATAGGTATTTTTTTCACTATTACTTTAAAAAGTCTAAATATACAGGAAATCAATGTTAAGAATTGAAGTAGTGAAGGTTTAAGTGCATGCAGTTCACAATTCCTCATGTGTATGCTATTTTGCACTTGAGAATTCTTATAGCTCAAAGTGACTACTGCATTATAATATTATAATTGTGCTTTATGTTCTTGACAAAATGGGAATTTTATGATCTTGTAATTGGTAGAATGAGAACAGCTCCTATATTATATGTTCAGTTTTAATGTTAACCTTATCAGATAAATCAAAAAGAAAAAAAGAGTTTAAATTATTAATTTGTATTTAAGCAACCCAATAACTTCCAAGTGAATTTAAATATTTTTGAGGTATTAAAAACACTACATTACAAGATAATATGATAAATTTTAACTTTATTCAAATGTTCTTTACATTTACACCTTTTGTCTTACCTATGAAAATTTAACACAAAGGGACAGTACCATAATACCTTCAGATATTTGGAACATGTTAATAAAAACTGACGTGTGCTGTGATTGACTTCACAGGTATTAATGTCCAAAGGGCAAATTTTCCTTGCTTCCTGAATTATAACAAACTTCTGGATATCATAGAAGTTAGAACATTTGGAGAAGGGATGTAGACAATTCATTAAATCAGTATAACTGGTTTATAACCAGTATAACCTAGTAATTCGTGCATGATAGGTTGAGAAGTAGAAGGAACATGATGATATAGTTATACAAACCTTGAGATCTGCATGTTTAATGGTAACCTTTCCATCTTAACAATGTTTAGTTTTCTGTACAAAATAGACTCCAAGTGAAAAACTTAACAAAGCCCAAGAAATGAGCATGTGTAGTATTTGCCCCTTGTCTTAAATTGTTGATAAAACACCTTGACAAAGCCAAGCATGGTAGACCCACACATTAATCCTGGCACTTGGGAGGCAGAGACAGGAAGATCATTTTAGCTCCAGAGAAGACTCTTTTACATGAGTTCCCAACCAGGCAAGGCTAAACAAGGAGACCCTTATTTCAAAATAAATTAATTAATAAAATAAATAAGTATTTATAAAAGCACATCAAAACCAAAAGAACTTAGTAAAAAGAACCTAAGTAAGAACAAGTATACTTGAGGATACAGTTCCAGGGTACAGCCTATCATTTCAGGGGCATCATGTATTATGCTGAGTTTGCAGTCAGAATCAAAAGGAATGAATGCTAGTATTCATTTTTCCCCATTTATTTTTGTTCAATAGTTATGTGGTTCTTCCCACTTCGATTAATCCAATATAAGTATTCCCACACTGGCATGTCCAGGAGCTTGTCTCCTAGGAGATTCAAGATCTTATCAGGTTGGCAACATTAACCATCAAAGCATCCTGATCCCCAGAACACATGACCATATTCATTACCTTGTGAGATTGCTATAGATACAAAAGAGAAAACTATCTTGATTATTTGTTGTGGACAAAGGACTCACAGTATTTCTTTTATATAAAGGAGGTGGCAAGAATTAGAGTTGGGATAGAATATGTGACAATAGAAACAATTTAGAGTGAAATAAACACCCCTGCTGACTTTGGAGGCAGAGAAGAACCAGTATGCAGAATGTAGGGGACCTCTCCTAAATTAAAGAGGCAACAAACCCCTTGGTCCTATGAGATTCAAAAAGAAATTTCACCATACCAACATCTTAATTTTAGCTTATAAGACTAATATTGTACTTATGACCCTAAGAACTTTAAAGCAATAAATTTGCAAACCACAAGACTCACTGCAATTTTTATCAGTAGCAATTGGAAGCTAATGCACTTCCCAGTATAAGATGTTATGAGGATTGAGTTTTCTCAGCTCATGATAAGGTCTCAAAAAACATTAGTTTGTTGTTGTTTGTTTGTTTTATATTGCATATGATGTAAAGGGTATTTAAGTAGAGGTTTGCTGGAAGAAAATTTTAAGGGGATGAATCTTTCAAAGTTACTGAATCCAAATATTTTTAGTTTTAGGGAGGAATCCATTAAAGGACTCAGGTAAAGTGATAATTGTGGTTGCTTTATTTTAGATTAAGTATGAGCTGTGCAGTATTACCTGGGTTTTAAAGTATAGTGATGTTTTTTGTGTGCTGAATACTCAATCAACTCTTTCACTTACTCTGTGCTCTCCTTCTGCCACTGGCACATTATCAACTGTTATGTTTTCCTCTCTAGCCTGTGGAGTTCAATCACAGGTTAGAAGTTTCAATTGTTTTATGGCCTCAAGATGCATTTAGGTCCTTTGAGTTGGCCAAAGAAATCTAACCTGACAGGATGAAAAAACAAACACTTGCGCCTCTTGGAATGTGTATGATTATGTGTTACTGGTTAGAAATGTATTCTCAAATTTAGAGCAATAGACTGCCACAGGAGTCATAGCTTCTTGTAGGTTTGAAACACATACTGGACCACTGAGATGTTCTTAGGAGTTCTAGATAAACACACGCATCCCAGTGCTCATGTTTCAGTGTCGAGCATCTGGTTCTTATAACCCTCCCTATTGTACCCAGCCTCAATGAGAAAACAAACTTATTGTATTTAAACAGACTGGAAGGAGTTGTATAGAGCTTAACAGCATGTTTCATCTATCATACTGTGTCATCGATTATTAGTTAGTTCATATACAAAATGTCTCAGAAACCTATGATATTTCAGAAGAATAAAGTCACAATTAGGATTTGAATTTGAATAAATTTTTGTAACCAGCGAAAGCCTGGAGGGAGAAGTGACCCTTGAGATCATGGAACTTAAAACAGAAATGAATGTTTAATTAGAAAATAAATAAACACCATTTTTTATTTTTTAATGTATAAACATACATTAATCATTCAAGATAATTTCACCTGGAGATGCACACATTTTAATTGCTCTTTTCATGATAACTACATATTTTGCTCTTTGACACTAAAACACAGTTTTAACAGCTTTCTTATCCAAAACTGTGTAGATATCCAACAATTTTTCCTAGATTTTTAAAAATCAACAAGATATATTAAAGTAATTAGACACCATATATAACCTTTCTAGCTTTCAGTAATTCTAACATAAGAAGATACATACATGGGAAAGTATTGGAATAGTAAAAAAAATATTATTACAAGTTGTGGCGATATGAGATCTCTGTGGAGAAAAGCAACCATTTGCAGGTAGAGAAAGACTATAAAGAGATGTGTAAAGACAGCCATAGGTTATGGGAAGGATGCAAATGATGTAAAATCTGATATTGGACAGCCTGTGTGCTATGATGTCAATAACCAATCTTACAAGTGAATCATTACATAAAATTAATAGTAAAAATGTAAGGAACTCTACTTTCTTTGGTCTTAAATAAAATTTAGATAAAAGTTCATGCAGAATCATTATATTTGACAAATTAGTTTAATATTTACTAAATTTCCACTATACTCCTATACGTGTTCTTTTAACTCTCCACTCATAAAGTAAAGCCAGAGTCATTAAAGTTCTAGTTCAGCGGGAAAGTCATTATACTTAGTTCTCATGAAAGTCTAGAATTTGTATCTTCCTTTATTTATAGGTCATAAATAGAAAACCATGTTGCTCAAATGTAACGAGGACCATAATAGAGACATACATGTATCCCCTGGGGAAGGAGATATAGATAAGGTCTCCAGAGTAATTAGGAGCCTGGAGGAGAGGGGGAAAATGGAAGGGTAGGGTGGAGGGGAGACAGGGAGAACGTGAAGGAATGGGATGGTCAAGATGGGGGAAGGATAGAGAAGGACTAGAGAGAAACCTGTTACAAGGAAAATTCCATGAAATCCACAAGGATGACCCCAGCTAATATGCTAAACGATTTTGGAAAGGGGGTCCTGAACCGGCCTTCTTTTGTAATCTGATTTATGACTACCTTAATTGTCATCATAGAACCTTCATCAAGATAGAAGCAGACACAGAGATCCACAGCTAAGTACTGGACCAAGCTCCTTGTGTCCAGTCGATGAGTCGAGGAGCAATAATATAAAAAAGGGGGGGTCAAGACCATGATGCAGAAACCCTCCAGAAACAGCTGACCTCGGCTATCAGTCAGGAGCTCACTGACTCTGGACTGACAGCTGGGGAACCTGCATAGGACCAAACTAGGCCCTCTGAATGTGGGTGATAGTTGGGTGACTTCGTAAGTTTGTGGGGACACTTTGTTTGATCAAGGTTTCTTCCTAGCACATGAATTGACTTTTTGGAGCCCATTCCCTACAGAGAGATGCCTTGCTAAGCCTAGATACAGGGGGGAGGGCCTTGGTCATGCCTCAAGGTGATGTGACAGATCACCCATGGGAGGCCTTACCCTATCTGAGGAGTGGATGTGTGGGGCAGAGAGAAGATTATGGAAGCAGGAGGAAGGGAGGGAGGGAGAACTAGGATTGGTATGTAAAATAAAAACCTTTTTTCCCCAAGGCAAATGTATCCCCATAAGCTGAGAAATACAAGAAGCAAAATTTTATCTCACAAGTGAATACAAATTGAGCATATAAGATTTTTATTCCTTTTATTAAAAGTATAATTTGTAATTAATGTATGTGTGTTTGTATATGTCTGTGTCTGTGTCTGTGTCTGAGTCTGAGTCTATGTCTATGTCTGTGTGTGTGTGTCTGTATGTATTGGCACATGAGTGCTAGAGACCAGAGGCACTGAATTTCTTTGGAGCTGGAGTTCTTGGAGGCTATGAGAGGCCAAATATTGGAGTTGGTGACTTGGGGGCTCTATAATAGCTGTACACATTCTTAACTGTGGAACAATCTTTCACATCCGCATGGTTATACTTTATATAAATTACTGCGAAACTATAAAAAAACAAGGTTAGGAGAGTTTACATAATAGGCAAATGTGTTTTAGACAAACATTACTTATGGTAAGAAGTCAATTTACTAGTAATTGCTAAGAATAGGATGTATTAAATAAACCATGTGTAATGAATAAAAAGGATCCTAAATACAAAATCAAGATTTAAATAATTAAATAATCACTATTTTCATTTTTAAATAGTATTTCTGAAATCTTTCTACTATGTAGAAAATAAAAAGCATTGAAAGAGAATATGGTATAGTTTTGAAATTTTCATCACTGGAATATACTTATTGGATTAATTGCAAGAAATAAAAAATAGGAAAATTGTCAATCTTAATCTATATAAAGTGTTCATATTCTTTGTTAAGAAAAATGTTAAGACATAAAACAATAACCAAAAAAGCAAGATTCTAGTTAACAGATTTGATTTAGTAAGGAATGTGATAACCTTCAATGTCACTGAAAAGCAAATAAGAATTGGAATCTAACTGTCCCTAAAGTTGTCATGCATTTAATGAAAACAATTATTGTCAACACAAATGTGTGAAAGGAGGTAAAAATGATTTAAAACACCATCTGGGTCACCAGTACCACATCAGCAGTATCCAATATGTTGAGAGAGAACCAGTTCCTCCAGCTTCACCTTGAACTCCAGCTGTTTTTCTACCAGTTCTACTTTAAAGCTTTTTAACTAAACAGATTCTATACCCCAGTTATCCTAAGAAATTAGATATAAATATTCACAGTGGTGTGAATTCAAATGCTTCAATAATGTAGGAGAATTTGGTCTATTGCAATGTGCCATGTAAAGAAAAGGTACCAAGCACACACATAGAATAGGATTGTGAATGCCTCTGAGAAGTCTAAGGAACAGTGTTAGAAAGGGCACATTCACCTGCTTTCTATTGCCTCCCTTAATAAGCCAAAATTGACTCCATAAATGAAGATTAAGAAGATACAATGTGTAAAGGACCTTAACATTCTAACATCTCTGTTCTTTCATTTATACAAACCTGAATGAAAAAAACACTAAGA
>LOJH01007711.1:1474-30593 GCA_001685095.1 Ellobius talpinus
ACACACACACACACACACACACACACACACACACACACACACACACCAAAAAGGGCAAACCCACAAAATTTAGGGAATACTAAAATACGTGCCATATAAAAATGGCCTTTTACTAAAAATATGCTTAACATACACAAAGCCCGGGGTCTGATCCCCACATAGCACCACATAACCCGGGTGTGGTGACACATGCCCGCACTGGGAAGTAGAGGAAGATCAGAAATTCAACTTTCCTTTACTACATGAGACCCTGCCTCAAAACAAACAAGATTCATGTAAACTAATAACCCAATACAAATCTGAACAATTTATGTGTGCAGTTAATCAATGTGCATGTGAAAAACTGTTTACCTTTATTAACAAAAAGAATCTTAAACTAAATACCAGGGGGTAGCACTTTTTTTTCATGCATAAGAATAAAGAAAGAATATTGATATTTTAAAAAGTGTAAGGATGGCCAGTTGCTAAGTACATGGTCAAACTTAATTAATCATGTCTTCTCAAAGATTTAATTTTGTTTTAATAATCATCAACATTTTACATTGAAATATACTTTTGGTATTTTTGTTTCTGAGAATTTATCTTATGGAAAAACATGCTCAAAGGAATATAAATATAAATAGTACCTATAAGAATAAATAGAAATAGTATAAATATTGAAAAGTGAAAAGTCAAGTAAATTATATATCCCTCAGAAAAACACAGACATAGTAAAAATCGAGATGGATCTGTGTGCATTAGTGTACAATGACTTTCAATACGTACAATTAAGGGGCGAGGTCACAGAACACACTTCATATATTATTTATTTTTAAATATCTATTAAAAATACCAAGCTACAAATATAACAGAAATCTACTTATAACAAAGGTAAAGAAAGTGCAGTAAAGGATACAGAAAAATATACAGTTGGCCTGGAGCTCACAATGCTCCTCCCTCAGCTTTCTGACAGCTGGCAACACAAGCATGTACCACTCGGCCACCCAAATCTATTTTCTTTCAGACTAAATAAGAGACAGAAAGCATATTCCAACCTTTTGTTTTTGGATTCACTGTCAGTTCTGTACTTGTCAAACTCCTGGCTAAGAGACTGCATCTTTTCCTGAAGTCTCTTTTCTCGCTCTACACTTCCTTGATAAAATTTCATTTCTTCTTCCACTGCTTTCAGTTTTTCTTCCATAGCCTTAAATTCATGAAGAATTAGGTAGCTGACGCCACAGTATTTACAAACTGTTTCTTCAGGAGACATCTAGGAAACAGAACATATATTTATTGAAATGTTATGTTTTTAATTGTGAAAAATAAAGCTCAACCAAAGATGTTATGCAACCATGCTGGTGAGACAAAGTTAATACATAACCTGCTATGTATCAACCATGCTGGTGAGACAAAGTTAATACATAACCTGCTATGTATCAACCATGCTGGTGAGACAAAGTAAGTACAAAGTCTGCTATGCTGCTGGAATAGTCATCATGACACTGCCTACATCTGGATAAAATTTCTAAAACCAACACGAATCTTGGAAACAGAAAAGATTTTCTCAAAGAAATGATCTCTCTGTGGTATCAGTAAGAAATATTTACTCTTCAAATATCTTTTACAAAACAAAACTAAAAATGCTAAAAAAAAATCCTTACAACTTTAGCCCTGAGATGAGTTTTCTATAATGTCTTTAGCAGCCAACTACACTATGAGCCTTTAGATCAGTGGTTCTCAACCTGTGGGTCATGAACCCTTTGGGGTCGAATGACCCATTCACGGGGTTACATATCAGATATTTACATTACAATTCATAACAGTACCAAAATTACAGTTATGAACTAGCAATAATGCTATGGTTGGGATCACCACAACATGGAAGAACTGTATTAAAGGCTCACAGCATTGGAAAGGTTCAAAACACTGCTCCAGAAGTCTCTGACTTACTAAGATTTTATTCTATTCATTTATAAAATGATGGCACTGAACCCAATGAACTCTATTCTCTTACTTGACTTCAATATTTTAGGACTTTTTATAGAATTTAACATTCTGTCCACAGTTACAATAGAAAATGCATTTTAAACTTATTCTCTTCTTTGTTACACTTATTTAATAAACTGAGACTCTTGAAGTTTCAAAGGCAAATAAAAGGAGAGGATGTTAAAATTAAACCCAAGTCTTTTGAAGAACCAATACTTACATATTTATGCACCATATCATATTTATCTACCATGGGTATATGAGTTCTTGTGTTCTTCAAATAAAGTGTGTGTGTAGCTCTGGTCAATACAAGGGCAGTGAAAAAGCAAGCCAGGAAAAAGACCCTACTTTTTTATCTGTCTTAAGAATAAATAGTCCTTGGGTGGCATATGTTTGATTTGTTTTTCATAGAGGTAAGAGAGCTCCAGGGCACCAAAGTAAAATCAATTCTTAAATTACTGAATAAGGACTCTTTTAAAAAACACACTGTCTCAACATAGGTTGAAATTTAATAACTAGCCCCAAATGGCCTCCAACCCACTACCTTATTGTCTTCAATACTGGGAATACAGGCAACACACCACATCTGTCTTCTGGTTAAAGTGTTTCTTCTTAATGCATCCTCCCTTGAGATAGTAGAAAGTGTCCCTGTCACTATGTTATAGCACAAGGAGGAAGAAAGTGTCCCTGTCACTATGTTATAGCACAAGGAGGAAGAAAGTATCCCTGTCACTATGTTATTATAGCACAAGAGCCAGCTCCTGTAAATTGTTCTCTGACATCTGTACATGTGCCATACATACACATAAAATAAGTACAATAAAGAAAAAATTTTAAATGAAATAGCAAGGCTCATATGCTATCTTAATAAGTGTAAAATTAGTCCAATTAGCCTTCACTCATGTACCCTTAGTTTGAGTATGGCAGTGCAGGCCTTTAATCCCAGCACTCAGGAGGTACAAGTGGTGGATTTCCAACAGTTCAAGCCAGCCTGGTTTACATAATGAGCTTCCAGGTTAGCTAGGGCTATACCCTATAAACCTGTCTCACAAAAACTAACTAACCCTTATAAGCCATACTTTAATAAATTATTCTAAAGTCTTGTCTGGAATTAAAATAAGACTTACTTGTCATTCAGTAGCATTTCATACACGGAACAGCATTTGCATTTTATCCTCTCTAGCATGCTTCAAGATAACAACAGTGACTCTCCAACCCCATTCAGAATACTGCCAGCCCTTGGGAAGCTCGTCTATCCATGTCAAGAAACCTGAACTCATTCGAACAGATGGTGTTTCCTAAGAGTCCCTTCTCTCGTCAGCTGGAAGAGTCTATTGTGTACTCTGGCCTTTTATCCCTAAACTTTGTCCTTTCAGTCAGTCTTTTTCCTACTCCTGGAGAGAGCACTATCCTTATTCTAAAGAGAATCCTTGACAGTTAAAGTAGACTTGCAGCTGGATGTAGGAAACAGACTATATAAACTTCACATTGACAGGTATTAAAACAGATACATTCATCCTAACAATCAAGGGATGAAAGCTAAAAGAAGTAAAGCAATGCATTTTAGAGGTTTTCTAAATGTTCATCAAAGAAAAACACAATAGTTATCGTGATATGGAAACAAAACAAGAAAATAATAGGCCCAAAAGAATGGTCTCCAGGTTTGGCCAGCATAACCTCAATCCTTGAATTATCTCTAACACAAACATGGCATACGGATCTTCAGCACTGTTCAACTATAAACAGTTTTCTACAAGCAAAACTGTAACAGAAAGGATATAACCATTTTCAAATTCTTAGTGTCTGATGGACTAATTGCTTGGGACATTTTCTGAAGCTTGAGAAGTTATGAAATACTGTAATTATGGATCCAAATGAAGCAAGTAAAAGTTATCTATTTGTTGTGAATTATAATTTGTGCTTCCTTCTTCCAACTCAGTGTTCTATCGTTTCATTCTCAGAGTAACATAATAACATGCTGCTATTCCTGACAACAGGGCCGTCATTAACAGGAAGTTCCTGCCTCTGCTGCTGGAGAAAGCATTAACAAGAAGAATATATAAAACAAACGCAGACCCACTTAAAAATACATTATAAACAAACTTCTTAAATGCAGTGCTTGGACTCTTAAATTATAGTTACTGAGTTTAAAAATCATGACAACTTTTAAAATTAAATTAGGCTTCAAACCTTTGTCAGCATTCCTGACCATACTTAACTACAAAAGGCATCTAACAGCCTCCTGCTGCCCAACTGAGGCTCCAAAGCTTGGCCTCCTTTTTCTTTTTTTAAATCTACCACACATCCACTGCCCTTTTTTGTTTTTGCTTATATAAGAAAAAGAAACAAGCTTTAGACAAAGGTCAGAGTGACAATATAAAGCATTAACACTTTCAGGATATTTCGCATGTAAAAATGCCTTCCCAGGTGCCTGCTGCAGAGCATCAAGATCTGAGTGTGGCTCCCAGCACCCACATGGCAGATGGGGAGAGCTGGCTCCTGGAAGCTGCCCTCTGACCTGCCACGGCAAGTGCAAGCACACACATGCACGATAAACAAACTAAATGTTATTGCTAAGGTTAATGCCTTTATCCAAAACAAGGAGTGATTAGTAAGTTTCAGCCAAAACTGGCAGAAAATAATTTGGAGATAAGACAGTGAACTTTTGCAACCACTAGCTGACAAATCAGCTGGCCATTTCCTAAGTCCATCAGATCATTCCTCTTTATTAAGTCAACTTTAGAGCTAATTTCGTAAGAGCTATAAAAGGAACCCACAGCTTCATTATACTTAATACAAAAAGCCTGAGAGCTTGTACTTTAAATTGGAAGAAAACAGACATCCATTCTCATTGCCCTTATTCAATACAATGCTGGAAGGACTAGCAGATCAGTAAGAGAGAAGGACGGAATAAAAGGCACACATATTAGAGGGAAGAAACGAAACTGTTTGTGATCAATTCTGTCTAAGGTTTCTATTGCTGTGAAGAGACACCATGACTACAGCAAGTCTTATAAAGGAAAACATTTCATTTGGAGCTGCAGTTCAGAGGTTTAGTCCATTATTCTTATGGTGGGAAGCATGGTGGCAGGCAGGCAGACATGGTGCTGGAGAGGGAGCTGAGAGTTCTACATCTGGATCCACAGGCAGCAGGAAGAGACTGTGATACACTGGCTAGGCTTGAGTATCTGAGACCTCAGAGCTCACTGCCAGTGACACACTTCCTCCAACAAGCCACACCTATTCCAACAAGACCACACATCCTAATAGTGCCACTCACTATGGGCCTATAGGGGCCATTTTTATTCAAACCATCACAACACGGTTGTTAACATAGAAAAGTCCTAAGAAATCCAGAATAAAACCAGTTGCAGCTAGTAGGTGTAACTGGTACACATGGAAAATCAGTTCTATTAGTATGTATCTTCAGTGAGCATATGAACAATGAAATTATAACGCCAAGTATAGGGCTATAGGGGTAGCTCAATGGTAGAGTATCTAGAGAGCATATGGGAGGCCCTGAGTTTGATTCCTGGTATGTAAAAAAAATCCATACACATCAAATATTATTCAAATTGTGGATAGGATTTACATGATGAAAACCACAAAATGCTGATTAAATACACTGAAGAGTTATCAGGCATATTCATCCTTTTGATACTGTGATACAAAGTAGTCTTCTACAAAGCTAATGCTTGAGAAATGCACAACTGAGTTACAAAGGAAGAAACTGTAATGCTTTTCATAACATTTGAAGTAAGTTTACAATTTTGTGTTGGGCTGCATTCATAGCTGTCCTGAGCTGTGTGTACTTATGGGCTTATGTGATTGACTCAAAGTAGTTAGAATAGAGCTAGAAACACTTTCACCTGGGATCTCCAGTTGCCATTCTGGACCAGGATTTGGTAGGGGACCTCCACTCTCATTCCTGTCATCCACTATAATCTCTGCAGGCTCATCCCAGGCCTGGAGCAGATCGCCTGCTGGGGCCTCTCTGACCTCTGCACTCTGTGTACTCCACAGAGGACCCAGCTTTCCTCTCTCCCCATACCCCATTCCATCAGCTACAGATATCTAGAAATGGTCTCTACCCAGGATCCCCAGTGGCCACCTGGGAGGGACTGGGGCAGGTGAAACACACTGCCTTCCTCTCCTCCTTCACCATCTCTCCATTCTCATCCATGGCTGATGACGACAACCTATTTACAGATGCCCCTTCTCCCTCCTTTGTTCACTGGAGACTCCAACTCATTCCAGACAATTCTTTGCCTTACTATAACCTACTTACAGTATCCACTCTTCACACAACACTCCCTGGGGACCCGCCTCTAGGCATGAACGGAATCCTCTTATTTCTTTCCTGAGGTCTCCCTCAGCTTTTTCTCCTAACCTGTCTCTATTCCTCTCTGCTCCCCACCAACCTGCAGAAGCACTCTCTGCCAGCCAGTCCAAAGCCATCACACTCTTCTAATATCAGAGGGCAACAGAGATGAAGGAACAGAACACTCACCCAACAGAGACAAGACCAGATAGCAACACTTAAAATTATCTCAGTCATCCCAACCTCAGATGCCTAGACACCAGTTCAAAAACACAATAACTGTCAGAACAGTATGTCTCGACCAGAAAGAACCCAGTAACCCTATTATAATAGACCCCGAAAATGCAATATATAGTTAAAGCCCGAGACAAAGATTTCAAAATATCAATTTTGAGTATGTTCAAGTCCTTAAAGAGGAGATGAATCAAGCCCTTAATGAAATCTGTGAAAACATAAGCAGGGGAATGAAATAATGAAAATTCAAGACATGAAAGTAGAATTTAACAAAGAAATAGAATCACTAAAGAAAACTCAAACTGAGATAAAACTAAATGAAAATTTAGGAAGTCAAACACAGACCTCAGAAGCAAGCCTCATCAGCAAAGGATAAGACATGGAAGAGAGAGTCTCAGGCATTGAAGACAAGGCACCAGAAATGGATACCTGAGTAAAAGAAAATGTTAAATCTATAAATAAAATCCAGGCACAAAATATCCAGGGAATCTGGACATATGAAAAGACTGAACCTACAGATAAGAAGAACATAAGAAGAAACCCATGTCATTAAAAAAATATTTTCACTAAAATCATTGAGGAAAATTTCCCTAACTTTAAGGTGTCTATGAAAGTACAAGAGGCACACAGAACACAAAATAGACAGGACTGTAAAGGAAATTACCCATGACACATAATAATCAAGACACTAAACATACAGAACAAAGAGAGAATATTAAAAGCTACAATTAACATAAAAAGACTGACCTATCAGAGTAACACTCTATACTTATAATTGGAGACTCTAAAACCCAGAAGGGCCTGGGGGGATGTTCTACAAACACTAAGAGATGCCAGCCAAAACTACTATACCCATCAAAAGTATTGACCACAATAGCTGAAATAATTCCACAATAAAATCAAATTTAAGCAATATCTATGCAGCAATATTACTCTACAGAAGGGACCAGAAGAGAAACTTTGATCCCAAGAGGTTAAACACATCCAAAAAAACCCCACAAAAAATAAATAACCTAAGACCAGCAAACCAATAAATAAATAAATAAATGGGATGTAACTTAAACCATACCAACAAAATAACAGGAATCAATAAACATTGCTCACTGATAACTCTCAATATTAATATTCTCAATTCCCCAATAAAAGAACATAGTATAACAGATTGTATTCTTAAAAAAAAAACAGAAAAAAAAACAGGACCCATCTTTCTGTTGGTGCCTAACTAGAGTCTTCACCCCTAGTGACCAGAGTTCATGATCCTAGAAGGGGCTGACTATGCATGATACCACAGAAGAAAGGTGGACACTGATCCAGCCACAAACCCTGCAATCTACAATGGTGACCTGCCTGCACAATACACTGCTGCAATGGTGGCACAGACGTTTGAAAGTAACCAACCACTCCCTGGTTGGATATAAAGCCCACTACGTGAGATGGAATCTAGCACCACTTGGATCACCAAGAGCCTTGATAGGCCATGGAACTAGGGAAAAAACAAATATTACTGTTCAGCTAAAAGAACATAGCCATGAAATTACTCCTAACAATATTCTGTTCTACCCACAGATCAGTGTCTCACTCAGCATCATCAGAGAAGCTTCCTCCTACAGCAAATGAGAATTAACTGAATACAGTGCAGAGCGAGAGACCTTGCAATACTCAGTTCTAAATGGGATATCCTCGTCAAGTCTCTCCCCTCAAGGATCTGCAGAAGAGGAGGCAGAAAGATGCTAACAGCCAGATGAGATGCAGACACAAGAGGACAGATACGCGCACATGAATTTACAGAGACTGCAGCAGCATGATGCAGGTCTAAGCCAGACAGGGTCTCAGCTCTGAGACAGTGAAGTAGGCAAGAGCTCCCATCCCTAATCAAGCTATCTCCAAATGACAGCTGCTTGCAAAAGAAAAAATTAGTTTCTCTAAGGGAATCTCAATGAGCATACAAACCACACTTAGGGGCAGGTCCTACACCCAATAGTAGATGACCAAGACAAAATGAACTCAAAGGTATTTTTGGCGATTTTTTCTCTCTCACATTTCTTTGTATGAGTATTTTTTTTACCTTACTGATCCTTTATTTGTATATTATTGTTTCTGATTTTGTGTTTTTATTGTGTGTGTGCATGTCACATGTTCTTTCCTTTTTGTTAGTATGTTCATTTTTTAATATTTGTCTGTTTACTTGAGAGGGAGGGAATGAACTTGGAAGGGAGGGAAGGAGCTGAGATGAGAGAGGGGAACTGTAATCAGAATATACTGTATGAAAAGAAAGTGTCTTTCTGATTAAAAAATAGAAAAAGTCAGTTCTTTGTGCTGTAGAATATTATTTAAGGTGTGTTACTTTTGTTTATGCTCTGAAACACTTGTTTAATGATGCAAAGATGTGTCTGATTAAATAAAATTATAAGGTTATGGACTAGAATAGAGAACCTAGAAGCAGGCCCATATAAATGTGAAGTTTTGGTATGAAAACAATTAGATGAAGCCAAAATAACCTTTTAAACATATGGGATGGGTAACTGGCTAGTCTTGAGTTAAAACACATACACACACACACACACACACACACACACACACAGAGCCATCCACCTAAACCTCCCAATACACAAAAGAATATTCAAAATGGATCATGGAGTTAAATGTAAAATATAAAAATATGATTTTAACTGGGAAAACCAAGCAGGAGAAAATCCTCAGTATGTAACCTAGTATAGAGGTCTAATATTTTGTTCTAGTGTGGTCTCTGTTGCTGTGAGAAAACTCCTTGACCAAAAGCAGCTCAGGGAGAGGTCTATCACAGGCTTACATTTCCCAGTCAGAGCCCATCATGAAGGAAGGCCAGGGCGGGAAGTCACGCAGAAACTGTGGGAAATGCTGCTGCTGGCGCATTCCCTTGGCTCATGCTTATCTTGCTCTCATACACAGCCCAGACCCACATGGTTAGCGGTGGTGCAGCCCAGAACAGGCTGGGCTCTCTGACATCAATCATAGGTCAGTCCTATCTCTGTAATTCCTCAGTTAAGGCTGCCGTTCTCGGGTGACTCTAGTGTGTGTCAAGTTGACAATACAGCTCTCCAGCACAACTTTATAGAAAAATTATGATCTGTGTCTCAGCTGGGGTTCCTAGTGCTGTGAAGAGACACCATGACCACAGCAACTCTTAGAAAAGATTTAACTGTGGCAGGTTTATAGTTTCCAAGGTTTAGTCCATTATCATCATGCAGAAGCATGGTAGCATGCAGGCAGACGTGGTGCTGGAGAAGGAGCTGAGAGCTCTATAATTTGCAGGCAACAGGCAGCAGGGAGACACTGTGTCATTGGGCGGGCATGGCTTGAACATATAGGAGACTTCAAAGCCCGCCTCCACAGTGACACATTTACTCCAACAAGGTCAAACCTCCTAATAGTACCACATGCTAAGGGCCAATCATTCAAGTGCATTAAGGGACCATTCCTAGCCAAACCACCACAACCTATAAATGGAAATCTTGACAACCTGACCTTCAACAGAATTAAACACCTTGCTTTAAAAAAACTGTGAAAATAATTAAAAATACAAGCTATACATCAGGAGAAAATATACATATACATGACCACATACATGGTCAGTAGTTAAATTATAGAAAATTATAGAATTCTGAACTCACTGGGCAGTGGTAGCTCATGCCTTTAACTAAGGCCAGTCTCTACAAAGCTAGTTCCAGGACAGACAGGGCTACCCAAGGAAACCCTGTCTCAAAAAAAACTAAGAGAAAGAAAAAATTTCTGAAAACTCAACAATTTACAAAGAACAATTAGAAGATGAGCAAAGAACATGAAGAAGCATTTGACCTAAAAGAACTCACAGATACTGGTGATTTCTTTTTCTGTTGCCATGATAAAATACTCTGAGAAAAGCACTTACAGGAGAAGAGCTTCCTCTGGCTCACAGTTCAAAGGTGCAATGCATCAAGGCAGGCACACTAACGAGGCAAAGGCCTGAAGCTGCTGGTCACCACCAGGAAGCACAGTGTTGAGCACAGCCTGCTGGTCAGCTCTCCTTCTCTAGACAGTCCGGGATTCTAACGAGGGGATGGTACCACCCACAGCGGGCAGGTCTTCCCACCTCAACTGTAATCGAGATAATCCCTTTCAAGCATGCTCAGAAGTCCACCTCCCATGTAATTTTACATTATACTAAACTGGCAACTAATGCTAACCAAATATCAAATAAGCACATGATGTTCTAAATTACTAAATAATTAAAAAAAAATTAAAACCCCAGTGGGATCACTATACCTGCTGACTTCTCCAGCACTGCTAAAGCTGTGGGAAAGGAGACCACTCAGTAAGTGGGTACTGCAGGTAAGAGGAAGAAGTGGTGTACACCCCCTGAGAAACAACTTATCATCTCTTAACAACAAGCTACCGTACAACCTTGGATATATATTGCAAAAACAAAACCATGTGTTCATGTAAATGCCTTGTATGTGTTAGCCAAAAACTGGGAACATTACATACACAGTTCAACAGGTGAGTGACTAAATGAACTGGTGCATTCACAGCATAGATTACTATCCAGTAATAAAACTGCAGAAATTTGTCGGGTAATGGTGATGCACACTTTTAATCCCAGCACTAGGGAGCAAGTGACTTCCTCACCAGCCTGGGTCCAAGACAGCTAGGACTATAAAGAGAAACCCTGTTTTAAAAACAAACAAACAAAACAAAATAAACAAATAAAAAATTAAAAATGAGAAACTCTTGATACAACTACCTGAAATAAATTCTGAAATAATGCCTAAAAAATAATAATATCCTAAATGTTGTACAGTATGTGATTTCTATTTACATAGAATTCTTGAAATAAGAAAATTGTTGGTGGTCAAATCAATAGTTATCAGGAGTCATAGCGTGGAAGGAGGAAAGGGAAATGGGAAAGTTAAGGTGAATATAGTTTTTAAAATGCAATGTGAGGAATCACAGCTCTAATTTTGATCACATCAACTGTTAATCTCCTGGTTATGATATCATACTTTAGTCTGCCAAATGTTACCCCATGAAGTGGCTCCATAATACTTCTTAAAATTGCATGTAACTATAATTTTAAAATAATAAAAATAAATAAATCTAATTAAATCAAATTAAAACGCTAGCTCAATATAAAGACATTTTGTTGAGCAATAAATAAATAAATATATTGGACTCATGCTATAAAAATTACACATGCCACATTATGACTACCTGCTGGGTACCAGGTCAGTTTAAGAGACAAGCTCCGCCCACCTCCAACCCTCCCCTTCCTCAGAGGCAAATGGATGTCCCACCTCCTCCAGCCTCTTTTTGTCTCTCTTCTGAAGAGGTAACTATCTCTCCCTCTCTCTACCCTCCCTCTCTCTACCCTCCCTCTCTCTATCCTCCCTCTCTACCCTTCCTCTCTCTACCCTCCCTGTCTTTCTCTCTTCATCCCCCTTCTCCCCTTTCCCCCTTCACTTTCCCCTCTATAACCCACTAAATAAACTCTATATCCAAACTCTCTCTGCATGATGTATCTGTCTGTCTCCCACCTGCCAAGGTGACCCACAGGGGACTCACTGAGGCCTCAGGTAACCCCCTGCCTTGTGGGACCAGCCTTCTCCCCCCTTATATCTTTGAAAAAGATTAACACTACCTATACATGGCGGCAAAGCCTTTTTCCTCCAATACTTCTCTATTAGAAAACTCTATAACCTTCTTTAGCCAGTCAGCTAAAGGATTTTTTACCACAAATAGAAAAATGAAGATTTTTTTTTCAAGATAGAATGTTTTTAAAATAGTTTTACTAATGAATTACTTTGGATTACCGCATTAAGTAAATAGTGTTCCCATAAATTATACAGCTTTCGTCATAAGGTGTCAAAACTACAAGAGCTTTAAAACCACACACACACACACACACACACACACACACACACACTACTTTCCAAAATGCTACATCTAACATTTCTAAGACCACTTTCTTTTATTCTCTGCTCTAACTCAGTACAAAATTTGAACCTAGCTGCAGTGGCCCAAAATGACCTGAAAAATTAAGTTTATTTTCTCTGGCAATGACAACCTGTGCTTGGAAATATAAAAGTTATTCTGAATAAATTTCAAAGTTCCAAAGTACTAAAATTGCTTTGCTGAAACAGGACAAAATGAGCTGTCAGTGCCGGGGAAAGGACCCAGCTGCTCTCCAGCCCTCGGCAGCCCTGCACCCTGCACCGGCCACTTCTGCTTTGCAAGATAAACAACCCTGATCTCTTTGCTTTATGTCTGTGATAACAAAGACCTCCTGAAGGAAGTCTAAAACCTTGTAACATCTTCATTTTTGCCACCATTTTAAAAACAAGGGATTAGTTTTTCTCTTTGTGAACTAATTTTACTCTGTTGCTTTTGACTTACTTATATCCCCTAGCAAAAAAAGGGGGGGAGCAAAAGAATTTATTTTTTTCTAACAAGAGGACACAATAAGTCTATAAAATGAGTCGACCTCACAAGAGGAGGAGATATACATTATTACTTTACTGATCCCTAAGTGCCATTTTCAATTTAAACTGTAAAAGTAAAAAAGAATGCAGAAATGAGCCGGGCGGTGGTGGCATACACCTTTAACCCCAGCACTCATGAGGCAAGGCAGGCAGATGGATCTCTGTGAGTTTGAGGCCAGTCTGGTTTACAAGAGCTAGTTCCAGGACAGGCTCCAAAGCTACAGAGAAACCCTGTCTTGAAAAGCCAAAAAAAAAAGAGTACAGAAATTACTGCAGTCTACTAAAGGACACTGGATGAAGCTTCTAGCAACACTACTGGTTACCTGAGGTCAGAGACAGGTAGGAATCACCTCAGCCCAGAGGAAGAAGAGATTCAGGGATGGTGTGGAATGCATGCAGAAAAAAAGACTTAAAGAGTCCAGAAAAAAGACATATGTGACATACATGCCCCATGGGCCTCTCGTACACTTTCTGTCACTTATGGAGATGGAAGTCTGAGAAGTGTTCTGTGCTCAGCCAGAAACTACGATAAAAAAGAACCAGGAAATGAAAGTCAAAGATTATCTTATTCCTCCTTCCTTAGGAATCCCTGAGAGGAGACCAACAGAAGCAGGCAACAGACTCCAACTTGGGCTTATTAGCATCCTCATTCTTCTCCATCCTTTCCTTTGAGGGCCATCTCTCTCACCTCCTTTTCATTTCCTCCAAGTGTCCTTTCCCCAGTACTGCTCATTTTGCTATTAAAGGTACAGCGAAGCATAGCCGTTTTCTCATCCTAAGGCACTGAACGTCCATTATCATATCACACAGCAGAAGTACAGAGAGAAAGAAGAAAGGCTCTCTCGCCTCTCCTCTCTGATTTCTGCACTAGCCCTCCTTGCCTATACACAGAAAAAGAAAATAAAGAAAACACAGCAGGGGCTTCTTTAGGAAGAAGAACCAGCCTATAAAGTAATATAAAAAGTTAAGAGACAAGAAAGAATGGGGAGGGGGAGCTTTAAAAGACATCTCTGTCACTGTACACTGATTCATCCACCTCAAGTCTTTCTTCCTCTAAAGAAAAAGAAAAAGTGAAGCACATTTTCTAAGCCATTATGAAAAAAGTCCCCTTTTCTCCATCATAAAAATGAATTGATTCCAATTTGAATTATTACTATTATCACTACAAATTATATATGATAATTATCCTTAACTGAAGTGCTTATGAACACAAGTGGCTCAAATTATATATTTTCTCAGACTTTGGACTGTATGCATATATAAAATGAGATCTCTGTACTAAGACCCAAGTCTACATTCAAGTTCCATTCATGTCTTACCTGTGTTAAATACCTAGCCTAAATATGATACACACCTCAGTAAGTGCATACATGAAACAGAAATTCATAATGTAAAATTTACATTTGTAAGATAATATAAGCACTTGACAATTTCCAGCTCTTGAAGCATTTTGCATTTCAGACCAGGGATGCCTAATATGCATATTTACATATTTAACATGATTCTGTATAGAATGATACATGCAAACTGGCAATATAGAATACTGCCTGATCATTAGGTAATTAAATAAATAAGGGCAATGCAGATAACACTTAAGTGGAAAGTTTTGGAAAAGAAAAGCTTACTTTTGAAGACTTTTGGGGATGTCCACATACATTTATAGTCAAACCACCAGAAAAGCACGTGACATTAATGGGTATAAAAGTATTATTTACGTAAGTCTATCTAACTTAGGTCTTGAAAAAAGCACAAAGCTATACTTTACCTTCCAAACACTGGGCAGGACAAGGTTATAACTAGTATACTTGTCCTTGGCTTAGACAGCTGAGCCTCTCCTGCTGTCCCCACTTCTCTACATTGACATGATAATACCTGCTATACTTTACCTCAAACACGACAAGAGCACCCCACCACTCTAAGTCTATAAAAACACTCAGCTTTCAGGAACCAATTCTAGGTCCACATCTTCTACACAAGATTCCACTTTGATGATCTCCAGCATCCAGAGATTCCAGTTGTCAACTCTCCACTCTCACAAGGACAACCTACAGGAATCTGCTCTCTCTTTCCATCAGGGGTCCCAGGGATCCAACAGAGATCATCAAGCTCAGCAGTAGGTGCCTATCCCGGCTGAACCACCTCTCTAGCCTCCTGGGCACTGTCTTACATGGGACTTAAACAATAACATTGTCTTGTAGATTTTCTTTCTACTGTATTTCTTTCTACTGTCTCTTCATTTTCTTTCTGACAAGAGATTAGGGTCTGAAATATGAGCTTTTGCTTTTAGGTTTTTTGTTTTACAGTTTCTTTTCATCTCTCTCTCACACTCAAGCTATTTCATGTGAGGAACACAGTTCAAGTGAGAAGATACTGCATTTGTTCAAACCCATGGAAGCACCATTTCTGAAGTAGCAGCATAACTGAGCATCATATGTGCTTAGCATCTAATAGTTAACTTCACAGGTAAAGAGAATCGCATGCAGTGATTGAAAGGATCTCTTCTGGTAACTGCACTTCCTTTAAAGTTTCCACAAATCGGGAAGGTGGGCAGCAAGAAGAGCAGCAAGTTCAATCGATGCTGTAATTAATGTTAACAGGCCATCCACAGCAGCACAAACACTGGCAAAAGCCAATCTGCTTTTGTTAATGAAGAGCTGACTGTAAGCTGGGGGTATTGCAGACATGCTTGAGGTTCTACATTCGATTCTTAGTAGGATAAGGGTGGGAGAGTTGGTGCTAGATTTGCTAAAAGAAGCTGTCTGTATTAATAGGTACAGCTAAGGCATAAGGTTGTAACTCACAATTCATGTCAATAGTTTTTGAAGAGGTGTTTTTTAATTATTATATTAATAATGTATGGATTGTAAAACTAATTACAGAAGAAATGCCTTTGCCTGAGAACAGATGTAAAGTTATAGGGATGAGGGTAGGATACAAACCAAGAATTACTTGTTAACTAGACTAAATAAATTTTAAACAGGAAATCAAAGCTGGTAAGCTAGTTCAGCAAATAAAGATACTCATTGCCAAGCTTGACAACCCAAGTTTGATCATCAGGACCCACATGATAGAAGAGACCCAACTCCCACAAGTCAGCCTCTGACCTCCACGTGCTATGATTTATACACATACTTTTTAAAATGTGAAATTGAGACAAACGGGGAAATTTACCTCTCCTTGGGGTGTTATACAGGACAGGCATTGAATATTATTATTAAAGTACAATCAGGATCACTACCAGTATAAATGGTAAGTTATTTAAAAACTCATGTTTCCTTATAAATAAGCAGAGATGTTGGGGGTGTGGCCATTTGATTCTCTAGATGCAGCTGCTGGGCTTTCCCATGCTGCCCTGGCTGCCTTGAGTTAAAAGGGCTGTTGGCTAGATAGCCAGCTGAACTATTCTAGGCCAGCATCTGCCATTCTGAACACTTCTGAGAGAGGTCCTGAACAAATGACACAATCATCACAGATGCCTGCTCTGGCTCCTGAAGATGCAGGCACAGCCAAAACTGTTGCAACCATTTGTATCAGAGTTTCTGCTATAGCCGGCCTAAGAAAGCTCTAGATGACTCTGCTACTGTGTCTACCCAGGCCAGAGACGGGAGTGTTTTCCATGGCGGCCTAGCAAAGTGACTGTTGCAGACAGGCACAAAGGGGACATTGTCTTGTCTGGTGCCAAGACAAGACTGTCTGCATGGAAGGCTGGCTATGGTTCCAGCAAACACCTTTTCTCTGGCTATACATATCGGCTGTGTGCTCACTTGGGAAGTTGGACAGGAGACACCCGTCTGTATTTCCTCCCTTATTTTGCAGCACTGGGCACAAGAAACGGCTTCTTCCCAGTGGTGTGTCCTCACCCACATTTGGTAGCACAGGCTGAGCTGGGAACAAGAACGGCGCCAGTGGATCAGCTGCAGCGGTCATGGCTGAGCAGCCAGAAGCAGCAGGGCAGCCATCTGCTGAACAGCTGACGCTCTGCAGAGCTGATGCACAGCTAGGGGTCAACAGTCCAAGCTGGAAAAGCAGCAGAGTGGCAGCTGCTAAAGAGGTGGAGCCACTGAGCTGTGCATGTGACTACAACACTAGCAAGAGATGGGCAGTGACTGCCTTCCATGTGGACCGTGGCAACTAAGTCAGCGACCATAACAACAAGAAGCTACTGAACCATCTAAGCCAGGGCAAGAATGAGAGGAACGGTGGGAGCACAGAGAGGACAGGAAGCTGGAGCTGAAGAAAGGAAGCCTGTGAGGGATCAGAGAATTGCAGGCCCTGGTTACTAGAAGAGGTTCAGAACTGTCTTTAGGGCCAGGGGTCTTCAATAGTCCCCAGGCCTAGGACCATCAAGGTCTGAGGAATCCCAGCTTCCTAGGCCCACACAAGAGGGAAATACCTGTAAAGGGTCCTGCTACTCCGCACTTGTACAGGAACTCTAACACTTCCGAAGCCAAGGCTGCTGCCACTCAAGGCCTCCCGAAAGGAGGATACTGCCCAGAGCTACCTGTTTTAATTCCTGCTGCGCTGTTACCAGCACTCAAACCTGCTCAGGGATAAATCCTGAAACAGCTTGCCCTTGCCTACCCACAATTTCCATCTGCAAAGGACAAAACCAATCGGTAACTGGTTGAAATCGTATCTAAACACCAGTGTGGTGGTGCTCACCTTTAACCCCAGCACTCAGGAGGCAAAGAAGGCAGATCTCTGTGAATTCCAGGCCTGCGTGGTCTATGTAGTGAGTTCCAAACCAGCCAAGGCTACACAATTAAATTTTGTCTAAAACAAAACAAAACAGCAGCTGGTATACAGTGAACAGTGAGAATTAATTTAGGTGAAAATGCATTATGTAAAAATATCACAAAAAGTTACAAACATGAACATTTCTGGGATTTGATTTCACTAGGACTCTAAAACTAGCAGTTAAAATACCACAGTGGAATTACATATCTGTCTTCTTACATAGTCTTTGCAGGGAAAGTCTAGAGTGTGGTTATTCCTTCTCCCATCACGAATTAATCATCAATTCTGTTGTTTTCCAAATTCACTCCCCTATACTTTAGAATGATCTAACAGCTAAAACACTCCTAATGTTAGATGCTTATAATGCAAAATCATACCTTTTGGATTTCTTCCGGTAGCGCGTGCATGGGAATGTGACGATCCATAATTCCCCCAACGCACTGCAGAAAAACAGGCTACAAACATGGATGGCAATGGTCAGAATCCACATAATGACAAGAAAACTCAAGTGATTTAAAAATTCTTAGTATCTGGAGATGAACTGGCAATAAGTAGTTTAACAGATGTTTGTTTCATTGGTTCCACGGCAGAAGGTACAAGTTTTCACAGTTAGTCTTTAAGCCACACAGGAAACTACAGAAATTACTAACACATCTTTTCTATTTTTCAGAAAGTTATAAAGTAATAACAAAAATAATAGTGGCTTATTAATTATTTGTTTTGCAACAGAGTAACTGTAAGATTTTAAACAGACCTATTTCAGTATTCTAAAATAACATTTTATCTGAAAAGCTATAGAAAGAAATGTGCCATCAGGGCTTCTTTAAGTTATAAAACACAAAAAAATGTAGTTACTAAGCTAGGATATATGCCACTGAACAGAAAAGCCATCAAAGCATCAAAGACCACATGACCAACTGTAGCCGAGATGGATAACTATGTAAATTTATCTAGAATTTAAATTTTAACAGATTTTCATCTTCTAATTCAGTATAAAACTCTTTTTATTACTTTCATGAAAACACAGGCAACAGAGGCATTTTCTTGTTTCAAATTTTTCCCAAACTGGACGAAGAATACCCCATCCAATTTTATGAGTGGAAGATATATCTATCTGTGGAAAGAGTAAAGGGGCCAGGGAGATTGCATAATGAGTAAAGTCCTTGCCACACAAGTGTGATCCCAGTACCCACAAATGCAGGGCTGGAAGTCTACCTGAAATCCCAGCCTTGGGAGGCAGAGACAAGGGAGCCTAGAAACAAACTGGGTAGCTAGACTCACTGAACAGACCAGTTCGGAATTCAGGTGAGAGACCCCCATAAGGTGGAGAGTGAAGACACTTGGTCCACACATACATAAACATGCATGCACACCGAACATAAACACACATACACAAGAGCAGAAGAGGTGGAGGCCAGGAAGGTAGTGTGGAGTGGTGCAGCAGACTTAAGGGACAGAGAGACTCCATGGCAGGAAGAAGGCCGAAAGCCCATGACTGATAAATGGGGGTAATGTCAGAGTCAAGAAAGGATACTGAGCTATCCTCTAGGTGGGGATGAGAAGTTAGAAATGGCTCCCTAAGGTTTGCCTTAGGTCAGGGCAGGAGAGTGAAGATAAAAATAATACTAGTGTTAGCCAGGAAGTGGTGGCATTCCCTTTAATCCCAACACTCGGGAGACAGAGACAGGCAGATCTCTGTGAGTTTGAGGCTAGCCTGGTCTACAAGAGCTAGNNNNTCTACAAGAGCTAGTTCCAGGACAGGCTCCAAAGCTACAGAGAAACCCTATCTTATAAAACAAAACAAACAAAAAATGAATACTGGTGTTTTTATTGCAAATTACTCAACCATTGGTGGAAGAGAGATTCCTCAACTCTGTATTGGACCAAATAGCCCTCATTTCGATAAGCTGCTGTTTAAGACCAACAAGTCTTCCCACAGACAACACAAACACAAGACAATGTGTATGTTTGGTCATGTTAGCTGAGGTCAACCACGAGAGTAAAGTTAATTATGTCGACATGGGTCCAAGTGACCAAGTACATAATCTGATGTTTGCCATTCTGTCACAGTCACATGGCAAGAAACCAGAAGGCTCATTATCCTCAGCCAAGTCATCATTAGTTAATGGAAATGATCATATCTTCAGGTCCACTAGGAATATTTCCCCCCAAAAAATTACCAACTAAATCTCCTTTAAAAGTACCATTTACAAAAGTGTTAACAAGCATGGATCTAAATAACAGTATAAATTCAAGTACCAGAGGAATATATTTTATCTAGTGCCTTCACTGTGACTCTACATCAACCTATTACTATACCACCAGAAGTGGTAGGCTGCAGCCAATGAGAGAAAAATTAAAAATAGCACCCTGGTAAATTAGAGGGCCCTCCAAAACATTAGTGGGGGGGGGAAAAACTGAATGAGTATTTAACTTGGCTTTGAAACACATCACAGAAAATATCCCTAAAATAGTTTAGGTATCCCATTCTTTCCATACAGCCAAGATGCATTCATTGCATTCGTCCCAAGAGAATTGCTAATTTGTTCTCATATAAAGAGGTCTTTAACACTGTTTGCTATACAGAATGTTACTGTAAAGTCCATGGAAACTGGAGTTGCTAGTTGTTTTTCTGCTAAGCAGCGCATGCAGACGGTTACAACTAGGAGGTAGACACCGAAATTCCCAAGATGATGACAGAGACACTACTTTCTTTAATGTTTATTTTTGTTATGCCTATATCTTAAGGAAATGGCTTCTAAACCTTTAAGAAAAAACCATCGGGTCTTTATAAATATTTGAATACCCAAAAAAGAACAGAGGAAGAATTCAAAGATAATTCAGGTGGTTTTTTTGCGGGGGGGATTGCTTTTTGGCAAGAGAAAATTTGGAATTTTTAATTTGCCCATCTGTTATTTTGCCCGTTTTACCAAACAAGTTCCTTTGGTCTTTCCCATTACACATGCGTAAACTGCCCTTGCCAAAAGTACGGTGGTACGTGGCTGCACCTACGTGGGTGTTTGCCAAGCTTCTCTGCGACACGCAGGTCACGAGAAAGACGTGTGTTGTTAAAAGCAGAAACGCCCCTGGTAGTTCATTTCCGATTCTTACACCAATGTCAAGCCCGGTCATTAAACTCGGGTTCTGCTTCCAGGCCCTTCCTCAAGTACCATTCCGGGGACGTGAATCACATGAGGGCAGGTCAGGGGCAGGAGAGCGGGAGGTCACGTCCCGACACTGGAAATTAACCGCCTGGCCAGACCGCACTTGCCCAGGTCTGGCCCAGAGGCCCGCCTCCCCGCCATCCCTTCACCACCCCGCTACTCCCGCCGACCCCGCCGTCCCCACCGTCCCCGCCGTCCCTCGACGCTAGCCTCCGCGCCGGAACTGCGTCCTGGCAGACCCAGTCCTCTACCGGCTGAGGAAGACGTGAGCCTCACCTAGCCCGGGACTCCACAAGGTGTGAAACGGCTTCCCCGGTCTCCCGGGCGACCGCGCTGCACGTTGGTCTGACGTCAGGGCGTGGTGACGTCACTGCCCACGCCGCCGACGCGGAAGCGGAGCATTGCATCACTAGCCGCCGTGGCGCGCGCGAAGCGGAAGCTGGTGCTGGTGGCGGGGGTCGGAGGAGAGGGCGGTTTGACGCGCCCGTCCTGTGACAGGCTGGAATGGGGCTGTGGAGCTCGCGGGGACAGCAGGAGGCTGAGGCTGATGAGGAGGCGGGCGGTGAAGGAAGTGGGGGTTCATGTGTACAGCAGGGTCAGTCGTTGCTCTCAAAAGGAGGGGAAAGATGCTTATAGATGGCATCATAGGCAGGGAAGTACGTTCTCAACCATTGCCGGGAAAAGCGTACATAGAATTTCATTCTGGTCCAAAAGTAATCAAGATGAAGTTTATAGAGATGTGCTACTCCACACACAAGTTATGGAAGGCCTCTGGTTTTTACACTTTGCTTTATTTCCCTTTATTCAATCTACATTCTTTCGTAATGTAAATATGATGACCTACTACGCCGTGACAAGCAATCACAAAGAGGTGACTAACCCAGGCCTTTAGTATGCTAAGTGCCTGCTTTGTCTCCCTTTTCAGGATTATCTCAGGTCTGAAGTGCTGATCTTCTAGGAACTATAGAAAAAGCAGGAAGGACAGATTACTATCGACGAATAGTTTGCATGAATATAAAGAAAATGGCATTGAAAAGAGAAAGATGACCAGGAAATGTGGAATAGAGCCCAAACTATCCAAGCTGCTGGTTGATAGCTATCTAGTATGGAAATGACAGCACGGAAGAAGTGAACACTTCCCTAAGTCTTGAAAAGTTATAGTTAATACAGAAGCCAGCAACCGTCGCTACTAGATAACTAGGATTATGTACTGTATGAGACTGCATATATACTGTAGAGCTAGGAACAGAGGCTTCCACCAGCATCAGCACTTAAACACTTGAGTTGTGTGTGCCACAAATTGTTCCCATGACTTTAACATCACTGGGTGATGGGAGGTTTCAGTTCCTTGTGACATTCAAGGACTGTTGAATGTTATAACCACTGGACTGGCCTGTCATTGACCAAAATATTGTTATAGGGTGCATAACTACACTTTTGGCAAATGATATTCTTTAATAAGCACTTAGTAAATCTAAAAAAGGGCAACCCCTTGAAAGCGGTGAAATCCTGTGGAAAGGCTATAATTCGCTTTTGTCTATGCTTGCTCATCTACACAGCACCTTGCTTCCATTTTCCTTGCCACGGTAAATGCCCCTCCAACCTTCAGTGCCCAGAATAGTGGTCTTAGATGATATGAAATAAATTTAGGAACCCCATTGCTGATTAACTAGCCACACTTCAAGTACTGAATTGTCATGTGGCACCCAGACAAAAACTTTTCATCATTATAGAAAATTTAATTAGATAGTGGTAGACACAGTAAAAATTTCAAAGGGAAGATATTAAGAGTAGCTCTTCTGAAAGACCAGGAATGAGAAGTGTATTTTTAATTGGTCGTCCTATGCAAAATGGCCAGCCTTGAAAACATTCATACACGTAGCAGTATTGTGGAGACAGCAGGTTATATTTGGGAATGTATGTGTGCACACAAACACATGTATGAATGCAATAACAACTGGCGAAAATGTGCCTACTCTTATTGCATCTTATTTTGCTATGTTTGGTGGATCTCAGTGGGAGGCCTTCTCATTTCTCAAGGGAAATGGAGGCGCATAAGTCTGGGGGAGAGGGGAGGTTGGGAAGGGGGACTGGGAGGAGTGGAGGGAGAGGAAGTTGCAGTTGGGATGTTCTGTATGAGAAAAGAATAAATAAAAAAATGAGGCCATGAATTTGAAGGAAAGTAGGGACAGATATATGTTATAATTAAAATACAATCTCAAATTTTTTTAAATATCTTTTAAATGAAAAAAGTGTAGTTTCTAAAGTTAGCAAGGTCAAAATATGACTGGTGAGTATTTTTAAAGTAATTTTTTAAAAAAGTTCCAAAAGACTGTTCTGTGTTGGTTTGTTGTTTTTTTTCTTGCTTTTTTGGGGGGGAGGTAAGTATGGGAGGTTGAGGAAGGGTTTCTCTGTGTTGCCTGAATATCCTGGAACTTGCTCTATCCACCAGTATGACCTTAAACTCACAGAGATCCACTGCATCTGCCTCCAGAGCACTGGGATTAAAGGCTTGCACCACAACCATCCATCTTGGTATTTTTTCTTGATTATCTATTCCTCTCTCTCTCTCTCTTTCCCATCCTTTTTTCTCCATCCCATTCCATTACTGCCCATTCTATAATTAAAATGCAATTTAAATATTCCCATTGTAGAGTGTTTGGAATACAATTTAGCGTTATCCTTTTGTTGTTCTTTGGTAATTTTGTTTATTTGTGCGTGTGTGTGTTACCTCATGTGGGAGATCCTTCTATGTGTTGCTTTTATTGGTTAATGAATAAAGAAACTTCCTTGGCCTGTTGATAGGGCAGATCTTAGGTAGGCGGGGAAGACAGAGCTGAATGCTGGGAGAAAGAAGGGTGGCGTCAGAGAGAGAAGTGATGGAGCTGCTGGAAACAGATGCTGGGAAGTTTAGCCAGTAAGCCACTGTCACGTGGTGATACAGGGATTAATACAAATGGGTTAAATTAATATGTAAGAGATTAGCCAATAAGAAGCTTGAGCTAATGGGCCANTGCTTTTATTGGTTAATGAATAAAGAAACTTCCTTGGCCTGTTGATAGGGCAGATCTTAGGTAGGCGGGGAAGACAGAGCTGAATGCTGGGAGAAAGAAGGGTGGCGTCAGAGAGAGAAGTGATGGAGCTGCTGGAAACAGATGCTGGGAAGTTTAGCCAGTAAGCCACTGTCACGTGGTGATACAGGGATTAATACAAATGGGTTAAATTAATATGTAAGAGATTAGCCAATAAGAAGCTTGAGCTAATGGGCCAAGCAATGATTTAATTAATACAGTTTCTGTGTGGTTATTTCCGGGCTAAGCAGCCAGGACAAACAGGCAGCTCCTCCTACATGTGCTTTGTGCTTCAGAATTAATCCAGAGCACTACATGTGCTAGAGAAGTGATATATAGGTAGCACACACACACACACATATATGTGTGTGTATGTATGTATGTATGTATGTATGTATATGTATATGAGAGAGAGACTGTGTGTATATGAAGGAAATTCAGCTTTCCACAAGGCCAGCAGGCCTCTTATAGTTTATAAGAACCCCTATGTGTTTGTTACTGTACGAATTTTCCTGAAATGCTCATCACACAGGACAATCACTCGTTTTGGTCACTTGTTTCATGCTATGTCCTCTCCTTTCCCATGAACCTATGAAAAGCAGTATAGGAGAATAGGTACTTTGTTTATAGTTCTGCTAAAAACAACAGGAAGTCCACCCAATATGGCTGATTTTAAAGTCAATACAGAATGGTACAAAGGTAGCAAGATAAAATTACCGTTAAGTCCAGCCATATTTTCATCCCGCGAACCACAGCACAACACAACTCTCTTCTTGTAAGCTGGAATAAGATGGCTGCAATCAGGCCTCCCAGGTTGGGAACAACTGCTGCTTTCATTACTGTTTCTGGGCTTCCTCCAGTGCAAGTGCCGAATTTTGAAAAAGCTAACATTTATTGGGTTCGGTCTGTTTGCCAGGCACTTCATACACAATGCCTCGTTTAATTGAGGCTCCTTCCAAACTTAACTCTGTCAGGTCCTACTTCTGTTTACTTTGATGGAAGTGGCCAAGGGCACGGCCCATCACGTGAGCACAGAAGCGCGCTGGATCCCGGGTGGCTGTAAGTGGAAGCACCTGGGCCTCACATGCCGCTCTATGTGTCTCTGCCAGACAGCCGGTCCTCCTGGAACATTCGCCTGCTGTGGATTAGAGACACATGGCCCAGGCTTGGTTTCCTCACGACGTTTGCCATACAGCTTCTAGCTTGCAAAAGAGGTTAGCTGCAAAGACCACTTTGCTTTGTTTTACATGCCCCCACACATTTTCCTCTCGCTGAGATGGGATTTTTTTTCCATCCTGGACTTCTAGCATGCTATTTCAGTTAAAGCTGAAGATAGCCTGTTCGAGCTGCTTTGCATATTGAACCCCAAATAGCTGTGGTATAGAAATGAGTTCAACCACAAAATACTATTTGCAGGTTTGGGCTCTGTATCTTTTATCCATCCTTACATACACTATAAATGAGCATATAATAAAATAAAGGTCACAGGGTTTAAATGATTCTCTCTAGAACTTCAAATGTTTTGTCATCGGTGCAGAAACATGTTGTGTAACAAATTTGAATTTGTTTGACCCTTCAACTATAATTATTCAACAAATTTCCCATGAGACAAATTAGATCCTTAAATGATAGATTGCCTACTTTCAAATATGAAAATTAAAACACTACATGGCCTGAAGAGATGGCTCTGCAGTTAAGAGCACTGTCTTTTCTTCCAGAGGACCCCAGGTTCAATTCCCATCACCCACGTGACAACTTACAACTGCCTGTAGCTCCAACTCCAAGGGATCTGACACCCTCACACAGATATAAATACAGGTAAAACACCAATGAACATAAAATAAAAATAAATCATTTGTAAAAAGACACTCACTATAGCAAAATATTTCATGACTATAAATGTATCGACTGGGGTGGCTCATACCTTTAATACCATCATTTGGGAAGTAGAGGCAGGAGGATCTGAAGTTCAGTATCATCTCAGTTCAAAGCCATCCTGGCCTTGTCACACAAAAGAAAATAATCGTTTTGGCATAAGCATATGCTAGAAACGATTAACACAAAGTATCACATTATTATCAGTCTATCAAACAGATGATGATATCAAAATGATTGGTCAGGGTGTAGAGCAGCTAGCGTTCCTAAACATTGCTGCGAAAGAATTAATACATGTATAACTTTCTAAGGGAGTTAAATTTTTTAAATGTTCAAAAGTATTGAAGTAGACATTTGATTCAACATCTTCCTCATGTTCAGGAACCCAAACCTCTTTACCCTCATCTCTACTCTGTCCACAAGCACCTGGGAGGCTTCCCAAGCCCAGGAGTGGGTTCGGATCAGGTCGTTTTCACAAGTCCATTCTATGAGATTGCAAGGAATCTGTGACCCAATTCTGATGAAAGAAGCTCCAAGAGGTTATTGGGAGAGCTGGGCAAGTATTCAGCATGTGTATTCAGGGTCCATCAGAGTTGTATTTATAAAGTTTAAGAGCTGGAAATACTACAGGATGGGGATGTAGCCCAGTTTAGAGTTCTTGTCCAACATTCAGAAGTCCTGGAATTGATTCCCCAACAACACAAAAAGCTGGGCATGGTAGCACACAAGCCTGTAACTTTGGTCAACCACGTCGGTGCAGAAAGATCAGAAGTTCAAGGTCTTAACACTTTAGAAGCCAGCCTAGACTGCACAAGACCCTGTTGAGACAAAGTGTGAACAAGAGAAAACTGAAAATACTAAAAAGTGAAACAAACTTGTTCATACAACCCAGATGGCAGAGCTGTCAGAAATGTTGACTTGGGACAGGTAAGGTGGCCCATATCTATGCCTGTAATCACAGCTACAAAGGAGGCTGAGTTATGAAGGATCACAAGTTCAAATCCAACCTAAATAACTTCGTGAGACCTTATTGTCCTCTCCCCCAACAACAAAAACTTGGGAGGAGTTCAGTGGCGGCTTACTTGCCTAGCATAGGTGATGCTCTTGGTTCAATCCCCAGGGTTACAAACTGTATAGGGAGAGGGAGAGAAGGCGATGCAGTTGTTTAGTGCTGAAAATGTCTAAAAAGTTCTGTAGAAAAGCAAGTTTAAAGACAGCACCACAGATCTTAAGTTTTGTAGACATTCATTTTAAAGTTATTGCCATAAATCTATATTCTGTCAGAATACAGGCGTGCCTAACAGGATCCACAGGAAAGCTAATAAACTCCAGGAAAGGAAAGGATAGGCTGGATTTCTTTGAGAAAGTCATGTAAATTCTGAAACGCTAGAGAGCCATAGAACCACTCAGTCCTTGAAATCCACCACTTTCTAAACATTGGTTCCATTATCTTGTATAGCTGGCAGTTAGCAGGGCTATGGTGGCTCATAGGTTTTGCCACGGAGAGGAGACTTCTTGCATTCCCAACCTCATTAGGATGCTAATGCTGGGCAGTGGTGGCGCATGCCTTTAATCCCAGCACTCGGGAGGCAGAGGCAGGGAGATCTCTATGAGTTCGGGGCCAGCCTGGTCTACAAGTTCCAGGACAGGCTCCAGAGCTACAAAAGAATGGCTAGCGAATAATGACTTTCCTCAGCACACTTTGAGTTACATGTTGATCTTGGAACCTCATCACTAACGCTAGGAGGTGGGTACTACAACTCAGTTGTCTTCAGCCAGATATTATTAGCCTCTTGACCAAGTGTTGGGGACCAGGAAAGGCAAGGCCAGACACAAGGACGCTTCTTTAAATACACATCTAGAGAAGAAGCAGAAGCAGAATCCAGGGAAGGGGACAGTCCTGCTCAGGAGAAGGGAAGTGTCCTCGTCAAGCAAAAACAAGCATTCCCTACATTCACTTAAATGAGAACCAAAGTGACAGAGAGAACACTGGAAAACTAGTGACATTTGCTCCCTCTTCCCAGGTGTGACAAAGTGAAAGACCTTAAAGCCCTTCCTAACTGTTTATGGTATGAATGTCAGCCCAGGAGAACCCCTGCTTCTTCACTAACGCTACTTATATTAACAAGAGTTAGTGGTGTGTGTGTGTGTGTGTGTGTGTGTGTGTGTGTGTAAAACGAGGCACCATAAGTCTATAGGAGATTAGACAAATTCACCAAAGTCTAAATTATAGTAAGGTTTTCCAAGTTTTCAGTTTAGTGGGGGTGATTTGGTGTTAAACTGGGCGTCAAATTTTTCCTTGCGAACCTGATTTATCTCCAAATCTCCATAAGTAGACAGCTCCATGAAAAACATTTTTTGATCACATAATCTTGAATAAGAGCTTCGATTCAGTAGTCTTCAAACCTCTTGGGCTCCCTTTTTAATTTCCTTTGGGCTTTTGAGTCATCTCAAAGAGGTCTCTTCAGTTAGTGCACCAGTGCGATCAGGAAGCTTTGATTTTAAAAATAAAATGCTGGGAAAAAATGTTTCTGGGAGAGATGAGAGCAAAGGATCACGACTGTTTTCTGAAATGAGGTTTTGCATCCCAACGCCTCTGCCTTTGCTCTGCTTTCTTTGTCGGCACGTCATAGAGCTGTGCCTCTGCACCCAACCCATTCCTTAGAAAGTTTCTGCGGCTTACTCCTTAGTGACAGAGCAGCCCCGGCTTCCTATTGGCTTAAAGCATCGCTCTGAGCAGGTTTTACAGTCCAGGTTACCGGTGTTCCCGATAACACCGGGACACGGTGAACTGGCTTCCCCACCCACAAACATAGCGTGACTGCGGTCCCGGGGCTGTAAAGTGGACGGCGGGCTCCGCCCTGCAGCACCTGTGCCCCCAGCACGAAGTGCGTGCGGCCGGGAGCCGGCGGGTCACGCAAGCCCAGGCCTCCTGCCGCAGCTGCCGCCGCTCGCGTGCACTCCCGGAGCTTCCTGGCCGCCCGGGCTGGCCTTGCGTGCCGACGGCGCCGCGTAATCCGCCAAGGAATCCTATTCCGGACGCCGTCTCTAGCCCGAGGGAGTGCCCTGCTCTTGATGACGGCCGGGAAGTTTCCGGCTCGGAAGTTGCTAGGCACACGCTGATCGACCGGCGGCGGCCAGGACAGGGCGGTCGGGGCAGACAAGGAGAGCACGGGGCCGAGGGACCGACCCCGACACCCGGAGGAGCTTTAGGTCTAGGGACAGGGTAGTAGCTGTGCGCACGCAGGGGACAGGGGC
>LOJH01007712.1:290-18175 GCA_001685095.1 Ellobius talpinus
GCTATTGGCCAAACAGTATTGCAAATAATATAGTTCCTGTGTGATTATTTCAGGTCTGGGCAGCTGGGAACAAACAAACAACCTCCTGCCAATAGTTTCAGTGTTCTTGCTCATTTCCCACCGCACATCTGAGGAAACTGAGACTGAATTACCTCGCAGTAGTCACGCACTTCTGTGTGGTCTATGACAGCATGAACGACACAGATGACGCCGCATGGAACGGTGGCCATGCAACCTGAGGGACCTAAAAAGTAATGTTAGTCACTTTGTGGGAGTTTGCTTAAGGAAGCCTGGCATCCGAGACCCTGAGAGGATGTCTTGGATAAGACAGGAACTTGATCACCTTTCTCACAAGCAACAAGCGCCACCACCCCCCACACACACTTAAATGTAGAATTTGTGTTTCAAAAACTTTCATTCTGTTTCTGTGTTTAATGGATGCACGCACGTGCACGGAATGTGTCTCCTTTAGAAAATCCCACCACACTCCACCACCTGGTGCAGAGCGGGCTTCTTGGTGGATCTGAGATCTCACAGCTGGATTAGCAATGCAACACCTGCTGTTCTGGGGTTGTTCAGGGTGTCACCTGTGCCTATTCACACCAGCTGTGAGAACTAACTGGAGCTACAGAAGAACTGCTCTCAGGGGACACCTTCTGCTGCCCTGATCCCAGGTGACACTTGAGGGGACATGGATGAACTCCCAGCTGGCCCCTAACTGAGTCATTCATGCCCACCTCCAGCTGCAGTGAGCCCCCATGAGAGGCTTTGTCACAGTGGTTCTCAACCTGTGGGTCATGACCCTTTCGGGGTCACATATCAGATATCCTGCATGTCAGATATTTGTATCAAGATTCTTAACAGTAGCAAAATTAGTTGTGAATTAGCATCTAAAATAATTTTATGGTTAGGGGTCACTACAACATGAGAAAGTGTATTAAAGGGTTGCAGTATTAGGAAAGCTGAGAACCATTCATTGTAAGGGGTTTTACTGTGGGGATGTCCAATGGACTCTGAATATTTCCTGAAAAAAAAATCTCACGAAAGGGTGTCTGTTTTCTACAGAATCTTTAGATTTGAGGTAGAGAGAAGGGCCTGCAATGTTCACCAACTCAGCAACCACCAGGAGAAACATTCTTTGTCTGTCTCTTTCTCTCACACACATATTCACACAGGCACATATGTATGCATACAAGTGCACACATGTGGTCGCAAATTCACACATGCACAACCATGCATATACATATGCATCCATGCACACATGTGTATCCATGCACGCACATATGTACTTAGGTATACACGGGACTCTCCCCTCCCCTCCCAAGGGATATTCACCTCACATCTTCAACACCCTCCTCTAGAGTCTCACCTACTTTTTGCCATTTCTCCAGCTTTTAGGGACCCAGAAGAAGTCGAGCCTTTATTAACAATGGCAGTGGCATTTGTGAGTTCTCATCGTCTCTGTTCTAGGTGGTCTGCTCTTCTCCACCTGTTAACCTCCCCTATTCTACCGGGGGTCCCCTTCCTCATTCCATCTAGACATGGGCACAGCATCTGGAAAGATCTGGGACTGGTCCACCATAGGATGCTCTGTGGATGAGGAGAACATCACCAGCTTCCTGTGTAGATGTGGACATACGGCCAGAGGTTATAGAGAAGGCAATGCCCATGGAATCCGGGGAATTATGCCAAGAGATGGCTTTCCTTGTTTATAATTTACTCTCTCAAATGCTCTGCTATGTCTTCTGTAGCTTAAATCTAAAGGCCCTGTTGCTGGATGTACCGTTTGCTCATGGCTGTCAAGCTGTTATTGTCTTCACTGGTTTCTACCATGCTTCATGGGCTCCTATGTAAGAGGGCAGTAGATGACAGAGACAGCGCCCCTGCTCTAGCTGCAGAGACCTCAGAACTGCATCTGCTTATGTGGGAAGATCCCCTCCTTAATATGCTGTCAGCATGTCATTTGGACCGGGATCACGCTGGAATATATACAGGACGGGCTTCCCTGCTGTGAAAAAGGTGAGGTTCTCAGGGAACTAATGGCCAGAGCAGGCCACAGAAACTCCTCCCTCCCCGCTTCGTGCTTGGCCAGGGTGTGAGGCCATCTGTGAGGGAGACAGAGACAAGGTCTCTCCTTCCATCTCCAAGACCATTCCATGTGTCTAAGGAAAGAACCCACTGTTTTTCCAGATATGTAAGGATGCAATTTCATGCATGGCAGCTCAATAAAGCATATTTAATATATTCAAGTCTACAAATGTAAACCAGACCCGGCCTGAGTGCAGCTTCCAGCGGAGTTTATATCCCCCAAGCCGCTGACATTTGTAACTGTTCACGTGCTAACCCAAACCATCCACTCATTCACCTTAGTAAAAGCATATTTTGGGATTTTATGTGCTGGGACTGGACATCAAAGAATCGTTTTTATTATAGCATGATTGCTAGCCAAGTCTGGCTTTAGAGCAGACTGCTCAGCAGCACATGAGCTGGCCAGCAGTGGCGCTGGGTAAGAAATCAGGTAGGCTGTGTCCCCCAACCTAGGACACTGACAAGATACTCGCAGGACCTGGGAAGGGACTGTAGCTCCCCTTTGCCATCATGGGCTATTATGCCAGCCCAGCTGATCTGAGCATTCACAGACATCACCTGTGAGTTGCCCTGCTCTGTGGGGATCTGCGAGGTAGAAACTAGCCCAACCCCTTTCACAGTGACTATCAGCCTTCTCTGGGCTACACTGTCCCTGGGCACATAGTCAGGGAGATAGATGAACAGAGGCTGAAGATGTGGTACTGCGTGACTCCCCCAAACAGCCTGGGCATTTCTCTGCCCTGATCCTCCAAGACAGCTGCAGGAATTGAGCCTGTGTGTGCTTTGCCTGGTACAAATCAATGTCTGTTCTCCCCTGCTCCTCTCTGTGTGTGTGTGTGTCTGTCTGTCTGTCTGTCTGTCTGTCTGTGTCCCTCTCTTCCCCCCCTTATCTCCACCCTCCCCTATCTCTTTGTCTCTCCCTGTGTGCATCTCTCTCTTTCTCTGTCTCTCCCTCCCTCCCCCATAGCCATGGCATGAGATTGTCCTGCAGGCTCTCCATGCTCTCTGCTTTTGCTGGCGCAAACAACAGCATAGGGATGCCAATTCAATGCACCCTCATCCCCACCCCCTCCCTCACACACACCCTGAAGTAACTCCAAAAGGGACAACTGAGTGTTTCCCCTGGGGTAAGACCAAAACATCTATAAAACCAAAGCAAAACATCAGGGCTGGTCTCCCTGAGAGCTCTGGCCACTCCTTCCATCTCAGGCTTTTATAAGACAGGATCAGAATGACTGAGAACCCACACATTCACAGGGTCCTCCAAACACCCATTAGCTCTCCTCATCTCCCATGGCTAATGGACACTGTATGGGCATCGCGTGTATCCAGGGCCCCCACATGAAGTTTGTGCTTCAAGTATGAGGTTCACAGCTCACTCTAAAGTCAGAACCCCTCTCAGAATGAACACATCCCTGTGCATAGGTGCTGAAGACCTGGGTAGGAAAGAGAAGGGGTTAGAGCAAGACCAGCACCAGTTTCCTGACAATGTGCACAATGAAGCAATCTCCAGGAGTAATTCTCTCTCTCCACAGATGTTTGCAAAAGAGGAAATTGGCTTAAAGCAAAGCAAAACAAAGCAAACAAAAATAAAACCAGTTTTAGTTTCACATAAGGAAAAGCTTGACTGGAAAATGGAAATAAGAGCTGGCCCTGAGGACATGTTAGCACGTGGTAGGAGACGCGCTGCATCCACAGCCTGCTGTAGGGGTGTCAGGGGCCTACCAAACCCAAGAGAACATAGAGGCTCAGGATCGGGGTGGGTGGTCCTCCCGCAGCATCCTCGGGAGTCCGTGCCCACATCAGCAGCTGGTTGGCTGCCAGACAAGAGCAGAGGTTGAGTACCTAGGAAAAGGCTTGGCAAGGCTGAAAGGGAGACCTACCAAGAACCCCCAACACTGTGTTCCTGTCTACACCTGGCTTGTTCCAGGTGCTAAGGGACCCTCGTCAGGCTGCTAAGAGCAGACTCAACTTTCATGCATTGCACTTGCTCTGTGGCCTAGCAAAGATCCTGTGCTCAGTCTGATTGATGGACGGGACGGCCAGGAAATGTACTGCTCATCTCTCCAGAAGAGACCTTCTTGCGGTTCTGCTGGATATGCTCACTCCAGCGTCCAGCACTGGGCAGGCACTCAGAGCAGAACACCTGCAAGGAAGTTTCCAGAAACTTCTAGTGCCTGTCTGACTGTCCCGAGGTCTGCTCTCAAGAAAGGAGTCACCTGTGGTCCTTAAACTAACAGCATGAAGGATCTGGAAAGGAATGTGGTTCACAATTTAACTTTAGGGGGTCAGGTAGGGTGCCTACACTTTGGAAGACTCAAATCCTCTCTCTGGACACGCATGCGCTGTAGGTGGTCTTGGTGGTATTGAAATTACTTTAGCAACAATGCTGTTCTTATTTTTTCTCACTTAAGCACCCCTACTCCTGCCCCCCGTTCTTCCAGGGAAGCAGGTAGGGTAACTGCCGATTGTCATCTCCCCTCATCTCCCCTGCCACACCCCCATCTCTATAGAAGACCACCTGCTGGGCCCTCCCCGTCTTCTCTGCCAGCATCTCCAGCAGATGACACAGATCTTCTCCAACTCTCCTTCCTACTCATCCTGGCATCCTAGCCCCCAACTACAGCAGGCATTCCCTGGGACCCTGCTAGCCAAGCCGGTCAGAGAAGCAAGTCCGCAAGGGAGACAGGTAGGTGAGCTTCAGATCCTCACTTGCCCCCCCTCTCCTCCATAGCTAATCCCCAAGTCTCATCTCCAGCTGCAGAGCAGGCTACCTCTCATGGCCTCTTCTCATGCTCTACCCCCATTCCCCGAGACAAGATAGCCAGGGGCCTAGGGTAAAACGATTGCTACTGCCCTACTGAAACAATGTAGCAATACAAGGACTGCTGGGAACCCAATCTGGGTCTTCTAGGAGAGCAGGTAGTGCTTTTGGCTGCTAAACCTTCTCTGTAGACCACCTTCTTGTTTTCTAACGAAGACAGAAAGAAGATGGATCCATTAAGGGAAGAGAAGGCGAAGGACTGGGAGGAGGGCGGGGAGGGGAAACCATCATAAGGCTAATATTACGTGAGAAAAATATCTATTTTCAAGTAAAGGAAAAAGAACTCCCCCCCCATAGATTCTGTAATGAAAATCTTTCCAGCAGAAAGAAGAGTGCAGAAGAGTGGATCTTCAACTGCAGGAGGGTTGGTACACCAAACAGCCGCCTCAGATCCGGATCCAGCCAGTTCTGCCAGTTACCTCAGGGACCAGACTGGCAGCCATAGCCATGGCAGAGACAGAATAGGAGTGAGAAAAAAGGAAAGCGCTTTCCCAGGCAGGTGGGGGTGGAGCTGCCAGAGAAAGGAAAATCAGATGGGTGAGATGCAGGCAGGACACGGGCTGTGCAGAGCATGGACTGCATAGAAACCTTTTAATCTGCTTGTTTGCTGAGAGGACGTAGAAAGCTCCCACTTTAGGGTGTTATTTAAGGGGTACATAGGCCATTTGTTAGTGCAAAGGCGGGAAAGGTTAAGAATCTGTAAGTAAGGCAGAGGGTTTAGCATCTGTAAAAGACATCCTGGGGGAGACTGGACCGATTGTTTTCTGAGGTTTATTTCCGATGGCTAAATGCAGCTGGTGTGGACCCACATTTGGAAAGGTGATGGGTGGTCAGAGCCCCGCTGCCCGTGAGGGCTGTGCCCACATGCCTGTCTCCAACATTTCAGCATTGATCCTAACTGACTTTCAGCTTTATAAAATCTCACTGGGAGAGGCCAAACTCCCGGGAGTACCTTGAGTCCTAGGTCCAATTCTATGCATTCTAAAGATTAGGGAAATTTTATTCTGTTTTCAAAAATGATTTTATTTTATTTGTATGGGTGTTTTGTCTTTGTGTGTGTGCATCGTGTGCGTGCCTCATACGCAGAGGCCGGGAGAGGGCATCAGATCCCCTGGAACTGGACACCTCACGTGCAGCTTTGGGATCGGGCTTCAACACTTGCATTGTGGGGAACACAGTAAAAGCCTGAACTTTTCTACAAAGAGAAGGAGAATGGGAACAAAGCCCACACCAGGGAGCCAAATTGAGGTTCTGGGGGGAAGAAGGAAGCAAACAGGACAGCTTGGTGTAGACACTTGTGAGCCACCATGTGGGTTCTGGGAATCAAATCCAAAGCTGCCACTCGTAACTACTGAACCATCTTCCCAGCCACATAAATGTCACTCTCTAGTCATCCATAGACTTGGATGCCAGCCTGAGGCCAGCACTTTCCTGAGAGTATTGCTCACAGCCTTCAGGTCTATATTAGTGGGCAGAGTGTCATGGTTGCACTGGGGCTAAGCTCTGATGACCAGCCACGTGGCTTCACCCAGCCTGACCAGCTTGTAGCCTTGGAAACTCTGAGTTCCTGCGTCTGTTTCCTCCACAAGCCTCTCATTGTGTCTGCCATTCAAGAAAATATATTTTGTCATCATGTCACTATTAATTGAGAGACAGTGAACTCATGCAGTCTTTGCTACCAAGCATATAGTTACTTCATCAAGCAGAGTTAATGAATAGCAGCCATGGACTCTGTTCATTTTTGGCCTTAAAAGGATATTTCTGGCAGAGAATAAAATGAATCCCGTTCCCAAACTCTTTGAGAATATTAAGCCTAAAATCATATTTTGGAACTTGAAAGCCACCAGTCACAAAGTTAGAATAAAAATGTACATTTCACGATGTCAGGGACAACTATTTCTGAATGGGACAGAGCTTCCAGGAATGGCACCAAGTGCTGGTCCGTGGGACACCATGGAGGACAGATGCCCCACTCAGGCCCCAGAAAGAGGACCATTGGATGCTATCTCAGTACTTTCCCAGGCCGATGTGTTAGTAGAGAAAAGTGTGGTTGCGCCTGTTGTTACAGGTGCAATGCCTCAGGGCAGAAGTCCAGAGAGACCATTTTTTACCTAATATGCACATTTTTCATCAGTTTAAACTATGTGTGAGAAATAACAACAAAGTCTTTATCCTCTCCCTTGTCCCTGGGGTCATCTAAGCAATTTTGTTTCCTTGTGTTTCATGCTTTGTCTTACAATAAAGTTTTTATTCAGAATTTTAGAGTCGGAGAAACTAGAGCCAGTGGTTCTCAAAAAGTTCTTAAATAGAAGAGTTGGAGTCAAGTTACTGATGCTGTCTTCTGGATACCAGGAACTCCCAGACTCCTTGCTGCCGACAAGGCATGGAAGAGAAGAAGCATGGCGGGCCAGTCTCATGTTTTCATCTGCTGCGTCCCCGCACCCTTGGAACAATGGACTGAGTCTCTGTCAAAGTTGGTTTAAAAATCTATTTCCTTGTGGGGAATCCACCATCACACAACCACCTTCTCAAGTAGAGATAGTGACCATCCTTTTCCTTCCTGACAATCTCCTCGGGGACCTGAAGATGACCAGGGCATTCTTTGCACATTGCAATGGAGTTTTGTCATAGTTGATATTTGTAATCAGGGAAAAGTAGGATGCATGTGTCCCATGTAGTGACAGGTGGCTCCTTGGCACCTGAAATGTATGAATCTGGAAGAGCGGTCTGAACAGGGCCTGCTAGGGAGAACAGTGCTGCAAAGTCAATTTGAATGGGCTCATGGGGAATGGTCATCAGGAACCAACCCAATGAGCTCATCGGAATTGGTCATCGGGAACCTACTCAAGGGACTCATCGAGAATGATCATCGGGAACCAATCCAATGGACTCATCAGAAATGGTCATCCAGAACCTACTCAAGGGACTCATCAGGAATGGTCATCGGGAACCTAGTCAATGGGCTCATCAGGAATGGTCATCGGGAACCTACTCAATGAGCTCATCAGGAATGGTCATCAGGAACCTACTCAAGGGGCTCATCGGGAATGGTCATCGGGAACCTACTCAAGGGACTCGTGCCCAGTCCTAGGCTGCAGAAGAATGAATGTGCACTCAAGTGACAGTCTTCTTTCCAGACATAAGGCTCCCACGTCTCCAGTGGTTCATTCAGCCCCTAGCTCCTTTGCAAAGTAAATGTAGACATTATCTGGGCTCAGATACAAGCCAGTTACCTCTGAGCTGACCTGGAAAGAAGAAAAGGGAGTTGGAGGGTCACTCCTAACCATCTGGAGTGACCTCCCCCCGGACCAGCTTCCCCAGCTTTACAGAGCCCCAGCCTTTTGCTCTGGCTGTGTGGAGATGGGTCCAGCCCTGTGGGTTTCACCTTCATATTGCTTAAAGAGGATGCTGCAGTGAGGACCGCTCCACCAATAAGTTAGTGGGACTGAGGGACTTGGCTGGAAGGGATTCTTAGGGTAGGCGCAGAACAGGGGTCTGAGAGGCCATGCTGCTGAGGAGTTGATCTCAGGACTCATCTGCCTGTTCAAGGTTTACCACCTTCACCTTCTCTGTGCCACCTCATTTACCAAACCTTGAAAAGTTTCCAGACCTTCAAACTGTCTTTTCCAGTGCCCTCTGGTCAAGACAGCAAGACTGAGACATTAAAGCTTACTTTGACGACAACCTGAATTTCGCCTCTACACCAAAATTCTGAACCGCAGGATCAGGGGTGAGTGACCAGGTTCCAGTTCTGTGTAATTTGTATAGCACAGGTCATAAATGAGCAAAAATGCATAAGTCCTCTTTCCTGTCTGTACTCCTTACAAGATGCCGTGCTTGAGAAACTCTGATACCTGCATGTTGTCAGTCCTAGGGGACACAGTTTTCTGTAATTTACCGCCTGCATTGGGGTGCATTACTCAAATAAAGTAGTATAAACTTTCACATCCAGGGATGTCTGGGTTGTCAGGGGTTTCACAGAAATAGCAGGAGTTCATCTGGGAGCCTGGCTGAGCAAGCCCAACCCTGAGGCACGTGCTAGAGTATAAGAGGTTCTCTGTAGCTTCAACACTTTGCTGACAGCCACAGGACAAGCATAGGCAGGTATCGGGCTGAGGGCTCTGTGTCTGTAATGGGGGCCACCTCTGAGGTGTGCTGTCTGTCTTCACAGTCAGGCAGCTGTGGAAGACACTGGAGCAATCACACTGTGACAGGACCCCACAGGACCAGGACTTCACAGACCCATATGTTGCTGGATGTCTGTGTCCTTCAGATTCATAAGGACTTGTACGGAGAGCTGAGGTATTTGGAGGTGGTCAGGCCATGAGGAAAGGTCCTCATGGTTGGGTGCCATAAGAGAAATGGAGCCTCCCCTCACACCAACAACAGAGAGGCAACACAGTGAAGGGCTCACCAGAACTCTCCGTGAGCATCCCTTCTCTACCCTAGTCACCAAACATTGCCTTAACCAGACATGCTTGTCTGATCCCTGCCCTTTGATCTTGTCCCTTGCAGGCTGTGGAAGCAAGCTTACCTCATGGACACCATCAGTGCACACTCATTGAGGGCTCACAACCGTCCTCCCTTTGACTTCCCTAGACTCATCTGGCATGCCCACACAGCCTTCTCAGACTCCCTTTCTGGGTGTTTCCTCCTTACCTCTAGAGTCTTTCTCTCTCTCTCTCTCTGAGTGCCCACACCTTGTCTCCCCACCTGTTTTCATAGACAGCATCCAAAGGTAATATATTAGAAGACTATGGTCTCGGTTCTTCAGCAATTGTGTATGACAGCTCTACGTGTGTGTGTGTGCACGCGTGTGTGCGCACAGGTGCACGTGTGTGTGCATAGACACAGTTCCACCATATATCTATAATGAAGAAAGTACTATGGCACCTCTTAGATTTGAGAAACACAGGATGACAGGCCATTGGAGTTGTGTTTTCCTTGGCTTACTAACTGCCCAGTATCTGCCTCTCTTCCTTGTGACTACGAGATCTGCCCTGTTCAGTCTTGTGTGTGGCTGTGGTCACTGGTCTGTAGATACAGAGGCCTTGTACTAGCACAGGGTCCTAGTACCAGATATGTTGATCTCACCTGGTCACATCGACCACTGTCACCCTGCCTCTGGATACCAGGGACCCTCTGCTTGGGAATCCTGTGTCAGGAAGAAGAATGAGAAAGGCCTGCTGGGAAAGGGGTGGAGCCTTTCTTTGACTTTTAAAAACTTAGCAAACACTGACTTGCTTGAAGGCTGCAGAACCTCTAGGCACTGTGTCATGATGGGATGTGTCTGGACAGAGTTTTCCAAACATCTTGGGAGGTAGAGCATCACCCAAAGGGTGAACCATAGCTGAAGGGTAGGTGTTTAACAAGTCTGTCACTTAGCTGTGCACATGAATGGGGGCACCCCCTTTCATGTTTGGCTAAACAATCTTCATTCCTTTGATTTTTAAAATATATTACATACTTTGAGGGACACAGAACTATGCTACAGCTGAAACACAGAACAGTCTTTGATAGTGTGTCACTCCTAGCCTCGCCACACGGTGCTGCACAATCCAGCCAGTGAGCTCAAAGAGTTCGCCGAAAACCTTTGGCTGCTTTCCCATGCAGTGTGTGACAGGATGGCATAAACAGAGCACCAAGCATCACAGAGCCCAGGATGCCTGGCCCTGAAGTGGTGCTGGCGATGCCGGGTGTGCGTCTGAGCAGGAAGAGAGGCAGCTCTCACCTGTGAGCCCCATCTGCATGAGCTGTGTGATGGTGGAAGTGATGCCGAAGTCTACACCGGGTGCCCGGGGGCCCGGCTGAGAAGAGGCAATGTCACTTCTCATTCTCAGGAGTGGGTCCTGAGGCCTGAAGCCATAGGAGAAGCCTGGGCCTGTTAGAGGTCACTCTACTCATTCCAAGCAGGTCACTGCCAAGTTCAATGTCAGATCACAGTGCTGAACCCTTTGATCTTGACAGGAGGCTGATTGGTGTGTTTTCTGTAAGTAGCTGTTGGAGCATGTCCCCAGATGGCTCTCGGCTTGCCAATTTGCAGCCTCTTTGTCTGTAACATTTGTCTGAAAAGGCTTGCAGAAGTAGACTCTGTTTTCAAATGGAGTTGTGCTGGGGGTTCTAATATGAAAACAGTGATGATTTTCCCAGTACATCAAATGACTCTGTCACTTTAGTAGTACAAGGCTATGGTGATTCAGAGAACACCGAGGCCACCCTGGGAGACATTCCACAGTTGGAGCTCAGGCAGAGGCTGCCTTAGATGGGGCTGAATCTGAATTTCTTCCGTGTACCCAGGAACTTCTGATTTACTTACTGTAGAGATAGTTGCAAGTAGGAATTTTCTTTCAAAAGTATGTTTTCCAACACAGGGGTGCTTTCAGATAGCACCCCAGTGGATGCTGACAGGACTCTGACCCGGCACAATTTAAGGAAACTCATAAAACTAAAAAGTTGATCCACCACTCCTTGGTATTTACACAAAAGAGCCCAATCAATGTTGTTAAATATAGAAGAGGGAGAGGCCACAGCAGTTGGGTTTGTGAAAAGACTGTCATAAAGCTAGCTGACACGGGTGTCCGCAGCGGCACTCTCTGTGAGAGCAAAGTGATGGAACCACATTAGGTGTCAACAGCAGGGACACGGGGGACACTGTGGCACAGACACATGGAGTGTTTTCAGCCATGAAGATGAAGTTACGTCACTTGCAGGGAAATACTGTTGATATCATCATGCCAAACCAAGTAAGCCAGTCCCACAAAGACAGACATCATACAGTTTCTCACACTTGTGGTTCCTAGATTTTATATGTCACATGAAATCGTGTCTGTATTAAGTGAAAGTTAGGGTGAAGTTGTTTAGGGGGGCTAGAGCGTTAATGTGAAGCGTGTGTGAGAGAACAGATGGGAGAAATGAGGGGAGTGTTCTGTTCATCATATAGTTGTCGACTACACAAAAGATTGAAAATATAGGCTATTTAGACAAAGATGACAATAAAAATAGCAAGTTCTGGATGTCCATTGCCCACCCCTTCAAAAGGCCGTACACAGTGCTTGTTCCAGGATGTGTGGATTTAACAAAACGTAACGTTTTCTATGGGGGAGATAAAAGTCAGATCAGAAGCATGCAGAGCGTGCTGACTGCAATGAGACCACCAGTTGCAGAGTTTCCATCTGACTCCTGTTTTATGATGGAAAAGAAGCCGTTTTTTCCAGAAGGCTCTGGAAGGGTTCCCCTTGGAGCCTGCGACTCCATTGTCCACAGGACTATTCCGTCCATGGGAGCTTCTGAGCCACTGCCTGTATATTCATACCATGCTCACAGACAATGGAAAAAGACACACAGACAGGGAAGTAAAATCCTCACTTGGGTTGAGAACAGAGCCAGAGGTTTAACCTTGTTCAAGAGCAAAATTATATGAGGTGGATGGATGGATAAATGGAAAGATGGACAGATGATGTCACGTGTGGATGGGATCTTCACTTGAATAGAGCCCATTCATGGCTGCACGGGAGAGCATAGGACGGTCTTGGGAGCAGTGAAGCCCCCATAGGGAACTTTAGTGTAAGTCAGAGGAACACACACGTAGGAAAGCCTGGAGCTCTACCTGCCTTGCTCACAAATGCAGCAACTCTTTGGGACCAAACCCCGCTGACACGTCCACGAGCTGATCTTGAGAATTCCACTTGACATGCTGGTAGTTTCTATCCATCTCATTTTACCTGGGGGTAAATACGAACTGCTGTAACACAGTGCTTGACAAGGAACAACTTGAGCTAAGCCTTACGGTAATTATGAGACAGTGTGTTTAATTTTAAACAATATTCTTAGGTGAGTGGTTCTTTATGTCCATTTAAGTTCTCACTATGTTGTATAAAAGTACATTTGATTTTTGCATATTGACCTTACACCTTATAATTTTCATTAAATCCACTTGCTACTTCATTATTTTATAGGCTGCTGAAAGGCTTTATGTGTAAATCTCATCATAAACTCTGAAATTTCTGTACAAATTTCTCCTAAATGTACTTTATGATAAAAAACAAATTCATATCTCTTTCTAGTGTGTTGAATGTTTTAAATCACAAATGGACATCTTGCCGAATGTTTTGACTTTGCTAGATTATCTTACAACTGTTTTGTTTCATTACCCTGACCATTTTAATTGATTGGTTTTCAAATTTTAAACCAATTTAGTCATGGTGTTAAAGTATTACTGGATTTATTTTCTAGCTCTGTTGATATATTTGCATCCATTTATGAGAGTGTTGTGTTGTCTGTTGGTTCTGTACTGATCCCTCCTTGTCTGTTATGTCTGATATTACTAGCTTGTTCTCATCTCCCCCTGGTCAGTGTTATTAGGTGCTGCAGGAAGTCTTACAGCCAGTGTTTACCTGCCCACTGGGGTGTGGCCCCTTATACTATGTATGCCGATGTAGGGCATGCATCCAGATATGAGATTCGGTTTCTGATCTCTGTTTCAGCAGAGGATTCTGATTTGTGAGTCTACCCCTAAATAAATAATTGTCTACTTCTCAATTCTGAGCTAGTGTGGGATTTCTTTTAAGCATCCTTCCACAATTAGGAGTCTATCAATTTTATTGATTTTCAGATTTTTGGCTGGAATCAGCAACACAGGGAAGATGGGCCAACCTCCATTTGTAAATAAGCCCTACCAGAGAGACCAGGGAAACAAACCTGCACTTGAAGTATGGTTCTCCAGTAAGAACTGTAAAATAGGGTAAAAGAGACCCAAGCACTTCTCATGAAGAAGAGCTGTGCTCTGCACTCTGGCTTACAAAGGTCACTGCTTTTAAGATGGAAATTTGTAAGAAATTGGTTTCTATATTCAATTTGGTGCCTGTGTAAATGCCAGCAAGCTTTTCACAGCAAGTGACAAACCAATCTGAAAATTTCCATGAAAACACAGAGACTCAAAATAGTCCATATAATTTTTAAAAAATAAACAAAGGTGAAGATATTTTGGTTCCTGTTTTGAAAACTTATTTAAAATTGACTTAAAAGAAAAGATAAAATACCCATTTGAGGTGGACACAGCGTAGAATTGTCTCTTATCCACATAATGCCAATTGTGAGATAATAAAATCTTGAATCGTTTAGAAAGAGCAAGGTAGGAACAGAAGTGGAATTCCAAACCTATGGCAGAGTCCTAGCTGGGCCTTTGCTAAACAGAAGTCAACATGCCAGAATCAAATGGAACGTGTTCAGTCAGTTATCAAACAAATGGGAATTGTCAGAGGCAGCAACATGTGTTTTCCTACGAGGTTAGGAAAAAGTAAAGAGATGAAGCTCAGATTTGGAATCCTTGAGATCCCACATGTTACCAGGGGCCTGTGAACCATGTATGTCTCAGAGAGATCTGTCATATGTAGCAGAGCATGAACATTATCCTGAGACCTAGAAAGCCTCCTAGGAGCATACTCCAATTCACACACACACACACACACACACACATGAGCATACTCCAATTCACACACATGCACACATACATACATGAGCATACTCCAATTCACACACACACATGAGCATACTCCAATTCACACACACGCACACATACATACATGAGCATGCTCCAATTCACACACACACATACATACATGAGCATACTCCAATTCGCACACACACATACATGAGCATACTCCAATTCACACACACACATACATGAGCACACTCCAATTCACATACACACATACATAAGCATACTCCAATTCACACACACATACATGAGCATACTCCAATTCACACACACATACATGAGCATACTCCAATTCACATACACACACATACATGAGCATACTCCAATTCACATACACACACACATACATGAGCATACTCCAATTCACATACACACACATACATGAGCATACTCCAATTCACATACACACACATACACACACATGCACATATACATACACTCATACACACACATATATACACACACATACATACACATACCACACATACACACAGAGATATACATACACACACATACACACACATATACACTCATAAACACACATACACACACATACACCCATACATATACACACATATACACACATATACACACATACACACATAAATATACACACATAAATATACACACATATACACACATACACACATACACACACATATCATGAGACATACAAAAGTTCATCACGGCAAGTTCCAGACTGAAACCCTACCCGTGTTCAGCAACAGGGAAGAGTTGCTTTAAAACCTGGCTCCTGTGTGCAATGAAAATGGAAAACCAATCAGTGGCATGCATTTGTTTGCATGAATCTCACTCTGCAGAGATACAAGAAAGCCACAAATAATATTATTCCATTCTGCGGTACAAGTAGAATGTACTCTGTGTCTTTTGAGGAATGTGTACTGCCATAGGATGCTGTCCTCCAGGAAACACATGGGTGTTGGTCTCTTGGCAGCAATGGTTACCTGAAGGAGACCCATAAGACGTTGCCCATTAAGTTCCATGATGGGGGTAGACCATGATGCCATGGCCCCGCCCCAAGGATAGATAGACAAGTGGTTTGTGGTTGCTATGGGAACAGTCCTATAGCAGTGGGACCACTTCTAAGGTGACCATATTTCTGTAGGAATCTCCTCACCCATGCACCTACAAGTAACCACAATTAAACTCCCTGGTTTGTAAAGCTAGGCCAGAGGGAGGGTGTTCCTGTCGCTGTAATTCGTGTGCTGTCTGGGGTGTAGACAATTTATCGCCTCAGGAAAAAAATCACACACTGTGTACACAGCAAGCTACAAAAGAAGTAAGGGGTGAGTGTTGTCCCGGTGGTAGGGGGCAAGACACATAGCTGATTTTCAAAATATAAACTATGCATTTCTCAAGCTGGGGTGGAGGTGTGGGTACTGGAGCATCAACATTCCTGAATCATACTCATAGTCTCCTACGTACTTCATTATCATATTTTATCAGGCAATGCAGAAAATGCAGACGTGCCCACGAGGAAACACGGACACTAGAGTTCACTGTGGTGATATTCTTAATAATAAAAAATGTGAAAGAACAGATACACACTGTGGTTTATCCACCATGGAGGGCTGATGGGTAGGTAACAAGGGCTATGAGCAGTTTGTTCCCCAGGGTAGGTTGAAAACGCTCTGGGTTGAGTGCAGGAGGATGTACATAAGCCTGATCTGGGGAAACTCAGCAGGGCCCAGGAGGCTGCAAACTCACGGGGGGGGGGACACTGCTTCAGGAGGGGAGTGGACTAAAATTGGACGATGGTTTGGGTTACACAACTCTGTACTTTTATTTTTAAAGAAATCACCGAGTTGGTTCTACCACTGCTTTACTAAACCAGCATAATTCCTAACTACATTCTAAATATTTATCTTTATACCCACAGATAAATGTAGCTCTCACCCCTCATAAAAGAAACTTCTCTTTACACCAGATGGAGACCATTACAGAAAACCACAACCGATCAAACTGCCGAGAACAAGCGACCACGCGGAATCCAGCTCCAGGTAATGCATCTAAAGCGCAGCTCCTGAACCTAAGGCTCAGGGAAATCATGGAATAGAGGCAGACAGATCGTAAAAGACAGGAGTCTGCTGTGACAGAGAAGTGACACTCATAACATCTCATCAACGCGGCTGCTTAGACAAGACCTGAACCAGAACAACACCAAGAGACACTCTAGCCTGAAAGAGGGAAAGCTCACAGGGTCCCAACCCTAAAAAGTACCCCTGTTCTTTTTTTTTTTCTTTTTAGGGTTGGGACCCTGTGAGCTTTCCCTCTTTCAGGGGTACAGGGGTACAGAGAATGGCAGAAATAATCTTCCCCAATTGGTTATTCATACAAACTGGTCAACCCCCAAATCATACACGTGCAAGTGACATTATATGGATTGAGCAGGTTGTACTCATGTATTTTAAAATAAACAAATAAATATATAGATATACATATATCTATGTACCAATAATACTCCGTGTGTGCACATGCGTGTGTGCAAGTGTACAAGTGAACAGAGGTCATGAATTCGAGAGAGGCCAGGAAGTGCGTGGGGATGAGTAGAGGAAGGAAATGACGTAATTTATATTTTAACTTCAAATAAACTGAAAAATATTACTAACTTGAGCTGGGTAGATGACTCTGAGTACTTGTTGCTATTACGGGGGTTTGCCAGCACCACTCACCTGGCCAGCAGTGGCAGGGTGCAGTGGCCAGTCCCCTTGACCCCTCCATAATGCTCCCCCATGGCAGCTGGTATACTACGGGGGAGGAGTGACTCCATTTTGGGACCTGAGGAAATGCATTCTGTCATTTCACCTTTGTTGTTAGCTCTCAAGCTTGTAGCAACCTGACACTCGACATGACAGGTTCTACACCCAGCCCCTCTGCCATCCTCACTGTGGCCACACTGCTCTGAATGTTCCAAAGTCAATGGCCTCATTTTGTGTCGCCTGCAGCAGGCACCAGCTCAGCTCCTGGGTCTTACTGCTGCAGGCCACACAGACAGGAGAGTTGGCAAGGGCCCCAACAGTTCTGTCTGTGAGGCTGGCTCACTGCAACCGTGAGACCGCCACTCTGGTGAGAGACCACTCCCAGAGTTCACAGTCAAACACGGGGACCCAAGGCAGGGTGAGCCAGACTGGCCTGGGAATGTTCTCTGTCTCCTTCTTCAGTGACAGAAGGCAACGGTGACACAGGTGGTGGCTCACATTCACAGGCTGATGCTTGGTACTCATGTCCCCCCTGGAAAGACTTCCTGCTTGAAGCCGGTAGCAAGCACCAGCTCCTTCTCTCGGCTCCCTCTTCCCTGATGAAAACCTTGCTACAGCCGAGCTTGTGGAAAGGCGCGATGACATTTAACTTTGCACCACCAGAAACACTTGAAGAGATTTAAGAGATGCTTATCTCAGTTAAACCAAGGGGAATGCTTGGTCCCAAGAAAGCAAACAGCCTCCCTGGCAGAGCCCC
>LOJH01007713.1:0-22895 GCA_001685095.1 Ellobius talpinus
AAAAAAAAGTTAAAAAAAAATAGCAGAACAGCCTGAAATTTCTATTGATTACACTAATGATTCTCATGTACTGTTGGGTTGGTTTGTCCCTTTGAAAGACTATAAGATTTTTATTCTTGTTAAGAATTTAAAGTTTGTGTTGAGTCACACAAACCTGGCTGAACCTCACACTGTTGGTACTACAAGTCTATATCATCAGCCGTTAACTCCTTAAAGCAGAGGTTTACAAGGGAAAAACTTCAAAAATTCGGCATTTTCCTTGATGGAGATATGGTGGCTGCTGAAAAGCATGACAATATATGAACCTCTTACAAAAATGGGTCATAGTTGTGTTACTGTAGTAACACTGATTGATCAAGGAGGAGTGCAGAAAGCTCTCCAGTTAAAGAAGCAGAACAACAAGTTTTTCTAAAGTCCAAACAGAGTCTTCATTGTCTGAAGAAGAGTAGGTCTATCCCTCTTCTGTTTTGGAGGACCATCTCATCTAGATATCAGCCTCTTCTTTCAGAGTAATAACAGAGTATTTCAAATTTTTAAGGTCTTTGGTCTTCAGTACTGAGAACTACTAGTTTTTTCTTTCTTTTTGGCCAAGAGGGAGAATACAAATGGGCCAACACTGACATTTATAAATGAGCATTGGGATGAATAAAATGGCATAGCAGAAGAAAATAAATGCATGCTTTTCCTAGGTAAAATTTGGTAACCATAAAGCCATTTAATCAGATTCAGCCTCTATCTTGAGTATCATTCTTTTAAGTTTTAAGTTTGAAATTGAAGGAGCTTGTGGGACAGCATGGCCCTTGATATGAAAACAACCAAAGGAATTTTAAAATTTTGATCATATGACTGTAGTAGCTGTTGTATGAAAGACTTCCACAATAGCCTGGAATGGAGTATAGCATGGGTTTGTTTCTTTGGGAATAATCTCACAGTAAGGGTAGCCATATGCAGTCCTCTGCATGTGCTGGGAACTGGAACCAAATCCAGCAGCCAAGAGGGATGTGCACACCTTTTGTCTTCATTTATAGTATATGAGACCATGACCAAAGAAGGCTGGTATTTTAAATGCTATTGGCTGAAGGAGTTTCCACAACACCTCCCCCTTTTGTCTAAATCAAAGAGTTCTAAGCCTAATATAAAACTGTATACAATAAGAACAAATATCAAGTATTGTCCAGGGAAAAGAAATACAATCATCATGAATAACATCAACCAGGAAACATATACTAACTGTTTCAATAGTTATCTTATTCTGAGTCCAAGTCTTATATTAAAAATGGTTTGGATAAGTCATGAGAGGAAAGTAACTATGACTGTTAGTCTTCAACTCCATCAAAGACCTGAGAAAGGAAATAATATTACCTGAGTAAACAGCAAGTTCAATCAGGCAACTTCCAAAGGTACAAGAAATGACAGTGACAACCAGCTACCTGGGCAATCATCTAAAGTCTCACTTGCAATGCTGGGGCAACCATCTTTGGCTAGGGCTTAGAGTATTGACAAACCATTTTCAAAGGCAGGAAAATTTGAGAAACTGTCTTACCCTGTCTTGGAAATGTTTGACAGTCTTTTTGCTTGTATCCTGTTTGTCCAGTTTGGACAATGTTCACTTTGTCAGTTGCTGAGGCAAAGGCAGTTCTTTGCCCAAAGCCCAATTTTGCCAAGAAGAAAACAAGCTCTAAGTGGAGTGTCTTCAGTGCCCAGCATTCTCTCAGGACTAGATTGGTACTGCCGGGAGCAATTTTGTCTCATGTCAACAGAATCCTAAGTTACTTAAATGCTGTACTCTACAGCTTTTTGAAGTATTGAAGATTATTTATTTATCTGAAATGTATCTCTGTATATCTATAAAATCTAACATGACTAAAGTTTGATTACTATAGATGATTATCTATTGATCTGTATTTGTTAACTATACATTACATTTTTAAGTGAGCTGTACAAACACGTAATACCTTAAACAAGAGAAGAAATACATATACACCGTTTAACAAAATCAACCTTAAATGCGTATCAATAGACCAAGATCCATACCAATGTAAAAGTTCATCTCTATATCATATTATCCTTTAAATGAAAAATAAACATTTATAAACAAAATTTTGGGAATTTGTTCATATTTTTATTCAAACTGATTCCTGCAGTTTGTTGAGCAAAGTGTATTTAGAGTTAATGCAGACCGCTTTGGGGATCTTGTCCCATCAAACCACATTAGCCTGGAAGGAATCAATTGTTTCCCATTCTTGTTGGAAACAAAAGCAGAACCTCTTTTCCAAAATAACATATCCTTAGACACAAATTCTGAAGTCAAGATACCTTTAAAATATATACGTTGTTTTATCTTAGCAGCCCATAAAATGAAATCTCTTTTTTTAGATCATTCACAGTAAAAAAAATCAATGAAAATGCAATAATATACATAATACAGACTTTATGTTAATCTTTATGTAGCTTTTTAAAACTCTATTACTTTTAATATTTGTTTATTTATTTTATTATCTTTACTCCTTTAATCTATGACTGTACTCTTGTCTATACTTTTTTCTCTCCCAATCCTATGTACATTTTTAAAATACTCTATGACTATGACCCATTTAGTGGTTTATTTTTGTCTGAATCTGTCTTTATTGCATATCTTTAATCATTTCCTGACCTGAAGTTTCTTGTTTTTTTATGCTAAATGGGCATGGCTAGGACCCGCTCCATGGCTCTGCCTGTTGGTTCTGCCCTGTCCAACATGGCAGAAGTACGTTCACCTCCTCTACTAGTCATGTTCACCACCCCAGCTCCAGGGATGCAGCAGCTCTATGTCATCTTTAAGCAAATAGCAGCTTGCTACTTCTAAACCCCATTTAAGAGCAGACATCCCAAAAGAGCCAGAGTTTGTGCTGCCAGCATGAACCAGGAAGTCACCATCTCTTAAAGAAGCCATGCAGTTTTTGCTGCTAATGTTGAGTTAGGAAGCCTTATCTTAAAGGAGCCATGCTTCTGCTCACCTCCAACAAACAGAGCCTATCTGGAAAAATGCAGCTACCAAGAAGCTGCCCTTGGCTCGAGTTTTTGTGGGTCTAGAAGCCCTCTTCTTTGTTAAGCATTTTTTAGATCTTATGTGGATCCATGTGCCATGGTGGGCACCATTTTGTTGTCATACCAAACAATTCCACAATAGACCAGAATGGANATCTCTTAAAGAAGCCATGCAGTTTTTGCTGCTAATGTTGAGTTAGGAAGCCTTATCTTAAAGGAGCCATGCTTCTGCTCACCTCCAACAAACAGAGCCTATCTGGAAAAATGCAGCTACCAAGAAGCTGCCCTTGGCTCGAGTTTTTGTGGGTCTAGAAGCCCTCTTCTTTGTTAAGCATTTTTTAGATCTTATGTGGATCCATGTGCCATGGTGGGCACCATTTTGTTGTCATACCAAACAATTCCACAATAGACCAGAATGGAGTATAACAAAGGTTTATTTATTTGGGGATAAACTCACAGTAAGGGTAGCGATCCTCAGTTCTCTGAGTGAGCTGGAATTGAAAATGAATCCAGCAGCAAAGATGGCTATGCATGTTTTCTGTCTGTATTTATTGTACATGAGACCATGCCCAAAGTAGGCTGGTATCTTGAAGTCTATTGGCTGAAGGAGTTCCCACAAAAAATAGTTGTCAGTGTTTTACCAAGACTAGTTGAATAGTTTATTAGCAGTTCATTAATTAATATGTTAAAACTCTGAATATTTGAAACTTTAACATCATGTATTATCTTTTTTTAGTGTGAAAACTGACAGTCAAAAAAAACCCCTATTTTTGAGTTTGCCTTTCTCACCAGGAAACCTAGTACAAAACAAGGAAATGTCATGTGGAAAAGTCACATGAAATAAATTGATCAGGCAGCTGCTGATAAACTCATAAAGCTATAGTTAGTCATCAACATCATCAGAGATCTGAGAAGGATTTATTAGAAGATGTGTAACCCAAATGGTCTCTGTATTAACTAAAATAACAGACTTACCTGTTACTTGGACAGGTACCACAGGTTTCTCCATGAAACCTTTCTTGATGGTTTTGTTAGGGGCAAAATTCTCAGGGTGGCATCAAGGCAATGCCACAGTGGTTGCATCTGTCTTTGTCCACCATACAGGATAGCATTAACTCTTGAATTTTTACATCAGATAGCAAAGGTCTTTGGCTACCAGACCAACCATTTATTTTAGGTTTAACCTTGAAAACATATACAGAAGGGTAAATAAAGTTTGTTCTAATGCTGAACATGACTGCCAACAGTTTTGGGCATACTTAAAAATTTGATTATTTATAGTATAACTGATCATTAACGTGCATTTTTTCATTACCTTTAACACTTTACAGCAAGTTGGCAGCTTTTCTAAGATTAGGATTTTGCAGTTTTATTCTTGTTAGCTTTTTTTGGCTTATAATGTTACCTGTCATCCTGCCTCACTACAATGATCTTACAGATCATGGAAAAAAGTTTAAGCTTCAGCAAGAGTTTTGAATATCAGTGATTTTAAGTGGGGCAACATTTTTCTAACCATCCTAATCTCTATAAAAATTGTTTTTATTAAAAAGTTGACATGATACATAAAAGTAAGAAAATACATTTACTATTTGTTGTAAGGAATTATTTAAGGGGACAGGTATTGATCATATCTGGAGCCTTTACTCAGTATATATAGCAGCTTTCCTGTTTCTGCTTGGTGGACCTCTTCCTTCTTAGTTTTCTTTACAGATTTTAACCATATCTAACAAGCTTACAAATCTTAAGGTACAGAAAGTTTATATAATAGTCTTAAAATCATAAGTCTATACTTAAGCAAAAGTTTTACAGAGTTAAAAAAAAAACCTAAGAAAATGAGTAGGATACAAACAACAGTGATGTCTATTGGGAACAGTCTACTCCTTAGCTATTTTAGAGCATGTTTTAATGCATGGCTGTTCTGTTTTCCTCTCTCTCTTTCTCTCCTAGAGTCAAATGGCCTTAAAAGGCTATCTAGGATAGAGATGTGAGGAAACATTTAAAACAAGCATGCTTGCCTTGGGTCAGGAAAGGAGGATCATACATAACCAGAGCCAGCTTTTTAATAAAGTAGAACAACATAAAGTAATATTATACATAATACATCTGAATCCCTGCAGAGCTGGATCACATGACCAGAGGGAGGGACCAGAGCAATCACTGAAGAAAGCTCAAAGATAAGAGATTTGGTGGGACTTAAATAGCAGGCTTTATTGAAGCAATGAGAAGGACAGAAACTTAACAAATTATAGAAGAGAGATTGAAGACAGAACAAGTTAGTGAGGAAGTAGCTGTATTTGGTTTTGCTCACAAATCTGCATCACAACTTACATACACAGACAAAAACAATACAAGACAATAATCGTTCCTAGGGAGTTCCAACTGGGATTTATCTCATCTAACAAATACAAACAATAAAAATAATCTGGCAAGCAACAGCGGGTCGTAATGCTCTTGCTCATCCAGCACAGCAGATTGAAAACCAAAGGCTTCCCAGGGTGCAGAGTCACCTCAGCTAAATATCAACAGAGCTTCCCAGGATGACATGTAACCCTGGGCTGGAGACTGTATATGATCACCCAGAAGTTACCAAGAAGAGTTCACTCAGCAGAATTCAGAAGAACAGATGATATAGAAGTCTACAGGGTCGAATTAAGGAATCCTTCTCAGGGAAAGAATAGATCCTGGATGAGTCCCCAAATTAAGTCAGACTAGTCTCACCCAAGAGCAGATCTGGATAAGCTCTTTATGAATTTTACGTATTTACTGAGCCACTGATAGAACTGATCGCGGCAAGGATGCCTGTGACTACAAGTCTAAAGAGGCACCCGTGAGTTCTTAAAGAAAATAAAACAAAACACAAATTGTTCATTTTATGTTATTACACACATGGTAACTGTTGGAAAGAACTACAGGCTATTATCTTTTTATAGGAGTGGTCGATAGCTGTGTTACCATGGTGGCCCTGTTAGATCAGGGAGCAGAGCATGAAGCCTTGCAACTATAGAAGCAGTACAATAGCAGCCGAGGTACGGTTCCTGTAAATACTGTATGTATGCAAGAGGATCAGGATGGCCTCAACTTTAGCTTGAGGTCAGGCAAGGAATTAGCAAACATGTTTTTCTCACTTTATTCTCTATAATACTCCCAGTACCTGAGTAGAACATGCTCGTACAACTTTTGTTAATTCTAATAACACATTTATTTATACCAGTCAAGTGTTAATTGGAGAAATATTTGGACCATTTCACTGAAACTGACATTTAAAACAATGTCTATTTTGAATGTCTATGAATTTTCTCTTCCAATAAGCCTTTATAATATATATGTATATATGTGTATATATATATACACAAGCATGCATACACACACATATATATATATATAGTATTGAATATAATAAGAGGAACTGAAGTAAACATTGATTATTTCACATTCAATAGTATAGCTCTGACAAAGATTCATTACTTAGATTAACAAATACACTATTCTAATTACTCACTTTGTATTCACAATGGAAAAGTAATGACTTCTTGCACAGTGCTTTGAACCATCAACAAGATTATTCAGATTATTTATTTAGGAATATTAAAACTGATTGCTGAAGCAGATATATTTATCTCTGTGTTTGAGGGTGTGTGTATCCATGTATACCCATTTGTGCCTGTTTGTGGATGTGAGTTCCTATGTGTGTCTGCAAAATAAACATTTCATTCATCAAATATTTGTGGATGACCACACAAATGATGAACAAATGTGTCTATCATAATCTTATAGCTTGTATATTTATTTTTCAAAAAGGTAATATATGATTATTATATTTACATCATTAAGCTCTTCCTTCTTCCTACTTCTTCCCTCTATCCTCAGCTCCTCAAAATCTTTAATTATACATAAGCATGCACACACACTATGTATGTATGTGTGAGTGTGTAAATATAAAATTCAGCCTATTGAGTTTGCTTAGCACCGTTTATATGTATTTAGGAATGTTCTCTTAGGACTGATTAATCCACCAAGGGGCTCATCCCTAGATAAGACAAATAAATTCTCTTTTCTATTAACCAACATTCTTGATACTAAGTAGGAAACTAGCACTGCTGTATCTCGTTTCAAGGGAAGGCAACTTTCAGTGGTGATCTTTGTAGAAACTCTTAACAGAATTAAAATTTTAGGGCACTGTAAGTATCTGAATTGGAGGGGAAGCCTTTAATATATCCTTTGTTGAGTTACCTTTTTACATTATTACCTAACTAATTTGTATGCTCAGTACAAATTTCTATTTGTATGTATGAATGTGTATTTATGTGTGCTCTTCAGAAAGGATAAGAGGGAGACATATTAATGTCTGAGATTTAATTTTAAAAGGACTTTACTTTGTAAAAGGTCACTTCAGGCTGGAAGAGATAGTGTTCCTGTAAAGTACAGCATGCTATCTTGCACTAATTGAGCTTATCTCTTGCTGCAAACAGAATTATCTGTTCTTAGGCTTAAGAAAAGCTGCTATATTCAGTACAGTGGTATTTACAAAAGATCTAGCTTAGTAGACACTTTATCTTTCTCTCTGGTTCCTTGTCTTTGTTAGTCTAAAAAGAATTACATGGTATTATTCTTAAGTTAGTGAAAAGATAGGATATTTTCCTAATGAAATGAAAATGATTGCTGGAATGTGTTTACATGTTAATAGGCAGCAGAGATGGTGAGAAAACATCCTCAGAGTTTTTTTTCATAATTTCTCTTTGTAGAGAAACAACTTATCTATTTATTAGTATTCATGCAAACTATAATGAATATTATACTTTAGTAACATTTTATTTTGAATTACTGCCAAAGTAAGACATGTGATACCTGTAAGTCTTAGTCGTATATGAAGTTCATGCCAATTTTAATGCAGTTGACAAAACAACACTCAACAAGATCATTTAAATTGCCTTCTCCCTCCTTGCCTTTCATTTGTGTTTTTCCCACCCTACATTTGTAAAATAACTGAGATAATAGGCCAATTATTATCAAGTCATATATTACCCAGGGAAAATCATCCTGAAAGGTAGAAATACAAGCTAGCAGGCTGTAGATTTCCAACTTACCCTCAATATTATTTACTCTCCCTGCTGAAGTTTGACAGCTCTTCTTTTTTTCATAGAGAACTGGACTTCATTGCAATGCCAAGGTGAACCATGCTAATATTATCTATTCTCTTGCTAGGTCATGTGTAGGCAGCCATATTGTTGGGGCATCATGGATGAAGGTTTGTCATAAATTCTACCATATTCAATCTCATAGCAGAGATCCTAATCTTTAGGCTTTCATAACCTTTTCACCTCGTCTTCTCTGGTGCTCACTGAACTCTACGCATAAAAGTTATAATGTAAATGTATCTACTGGTGCTGGGCACACCATGATCAGTAATTCTCTGCATTTGGACCAGTTTTGGTTTTCTGTACTGGTCCTTCTCTTGTGAAGAGTAGCTGCTTTGGTGACATGTGAGTGCTACATTTAATATGGCATACACAGAGACATAGATGGTCTAAGATGACAGACTCAACCTACACTTCTACACACACATTTCTGCCTTATCTTTATCAACAAAAGAACATATATAACATATTAGGTATACTTGTATAGACTGGGACATAGAAAGTGAATTTTACTTTCTATGCTTCACAAGCCTATATTTGTTGACAAGGTTTCTGTCCTGCCCAGTTCCTGCAGTTGTTAAATCCCAAGGAATTCACACAGAGGTCTACATTAGTTATAAACTGATTGACTCATTAGCTCAGGCTTCCTATTAACTCTTATAACTTATATAGCCCATTATTAGCCCATTATTCTTATCTGTGTTAGACATGTGGCTCATTACCTTATTCAGCGGGGCAGTCACATCTTGTTTCTTCTGTGGTCAGATCAGGACTGCAGAGGAATGGGCTTCTTCCTTCCTAGAATTCTCCTGTTCTCATTGACCTGCCTCTACTTCCTGCCTGGTTGTCCCACCNAACTCTTATAACTTATATAGCCCATTATTAGCCCATTATTCTTATCTGTGTTAGACATGTGGCTCATTACCTTATTCAGCGGGGCAGTCACATCTTGTTTCTTCTGTGGTCAGATCAGGACTGCAGAGGAATGGGCTTCTTCCTTCCTAGAATTCTCCTGTTCTCATTGACCTGCCTCTACTTCCTGCCTGGTTGTCCCACCTATATGTCCTGCCTGGCTACTGGCAAATCAGCATTTATTTAAAATATAATTGACAGGATACAGACCATTCTCCCATACCATATATTTAATTATAAAAAGGAATGAATGCTTGATTAATATTATTTGAATAGCTAGCTTAGTAATAATCTTCAATATGAACTCAGTAAATAGTTACTTATTGAGAGAAGGAGTGCAAAAATATTCTACCTTTAATAAGTTCACAGTTCAGTGGAACAAATGGTTATAAAAATTTGCATTTTACAAAAGTTATATATTAGTTGTGTGATAATGTCACATGTTATGTGATAGAAATTAAGCTGTACATATGGTCCTTCAATTTGGGAATTCAGAAATGCAAGGTGAGAAAATTGAGATTTGAGCTTAATATTTATCTAAAGATACCAAATGAGGAAATAAATAAAATAAAAAAGGAGAGAGCAATTATAGTCAGAGTCAGAAGTGAGAGGTGATCCAGAGGACATTGTTAACACAACTGAAGCAAATACTTCTGATCTATAAATTTTAATGCGCAACAGAAAAAAAATGAAACTGAATGTTTCAGGGTCTCTTTTTATGTTGATTATAGAGTTTGTACTTTATTCTGTCTGTATGTCATTGGGAACTGCTGGTAGATTTTAAGTAGGATATAGGAAGGTTATATACTCAGGTTAAGGCAGAATATTTTCCCAGTTATATGGAAAACAGATCTGAGAGGAAAAATAATTACAGGCAAGAGAGACAGTTTTGGTCACTGTAATAATAATCAAAGAACTTTATGAGAAGCACAGGAAAGTATTGATAAAATGGTTGGCTCCATGAATAGGGTTCTACTCTACAGGTAAACATAACAGAATTCGGTGGCTAGTTAGATGGAGCAAGATGTAGTGCTGAAATAAGTATGAGCACCTTGTAGACACCAGAGAGAAAAGTGTGGGAAGTCTATACTAGAGAGGAGGGCATAGGACAGAAGACAAGAGGTAAGGCAGGAAGGAGGAAAGAGTGGAAAACATCAGAAGGAGCACGAATTCAGGCAGACCTTCAGCCAAATCCTTTTATCACATCTTTCTAGTATACAGCTCAACCTAAGTTTAATATTCTCATTTTGAGAAAAAAACTTTGGAAACATGATTATAATGAACATTTGACAGAAAATTTGCCATATTTAATGCATATGTAGAAGAATTTTATAAAACAACTTATAATTATTAGAATTCAAATGATACCTGTCTTAAAACATGTATGAACATCTAGGAAGGCTGACTGAAATTTCTAGTCTATCAGAAAATTGAATTATATTTATAAATTAAATAAATACATTTATTTTATCAGTCTGAACTTCTTCAAAAGAAATTATACGCTTTTATACATTCTAAATATCATTATCTTGCACATTCATAAATGATAAAATCAACTGAAATTTACAAATGCATTCCAAAAATAAGATATTTATTTCCAATGTTTTATTTTAACAAATACATCTTGGAAACTTTTGAGGGTCTGGTAAGTGATCAGAATGTAAGCTGAAGGAAGAACAAGAAAGCTAGTTAGAAGATCTGCTCAGACACCCACAGAGCTCCCTCACAGTGCCTATAGATTGGAAATTAGGCATTGATACTTAGCGCCATATATGAAATAGGTATGTTAAACCCTGGACAACTAAACACCCAAATTTTTGTATTTGATATCCCTTTTACTAAGGCTAATTTCATGTTCATGCTCCTAAAATTTATGACATTGAACCTCCAGTCTTATCATCCTTCTCAACCCCAAGATCTTTTGCTGGAATATTATTGTAATTTACCCAAGTATTGCAGCTTAGTTCACTTGAAACACTGTTCAGACAGTGTACAGCGAAGTCACCTAAGAAACAGAGAATGACAATCTATGTCCCCTACCTGGCACCTCAAAAGATTACCACATTTTGATTGTTGTGGCAATGATGGACTTGAGTTATTTATTTTATTTTATTGTTCATTTCAGGGCTGTGGATTGAACAAAAGGTTATATGTGTACTAGGCAAGCACCCTAAAACTGAATTATACACCTTGTCTAATAGTACAATATTAGCAGAAATGTTTTCTTTCCCAGACAGCTTGGAAGACCCACTAAGATTTCTATTTGTGAACATATTCTATATATTCCTCATTAGTATAAAATAATTTATTATAACACAGTTTTAAAACCTATAATTTTGCTTGTTTGTACTTATTCATAATAACTGCATTAATTTTTTAATATAGAAAGTCTGGGGAAGAAGTGCTTTAGCTTGTTGTGTAACAGGCACCTCCATCTCCAGCACTAAACTTAATCACCACATTTCACTGGAAAGACTATTTGGGAATGAACCACCTGTTTTAGTCAAAGTTCTATTGCAGTATGAAACACCATGAGCAAACTGCAACTTGGGGAGGAAAGGATTTATTTGGATTACATTTCCAAATCACTGTTCATCAAAATAAGTCATGATAAGAACTCAATTAGGTTAGGAACCTGGAGACAGGAGCCGATGTGGAGGCCATAGAGGGGTTCTGATTAGTAGTTTGCTCATTATGGTTTGCTGAGCCTGCTTTCTTATAGAAGAGAGGCCAGGTAACCTAAAAGTAGCATCACCCACAATGGGCTTTTCTTTCCCTCTCACTTATTAAGAAAATGCCCTACATACTACTCTATGGTCAGATCGTAGGGAGGTATATTCTTATTCGAGGCTCCCTCCTCTCAGATAGATTTAGTTTCTATCAGGTTGACACAAAACTATGTAGCACTCCATCTGAGACATTAGCCTACAGTGACCATCACTAATTACCATAGCAAAGCAATCCCAGCCAGTGGCCACTAGTGTAGAATGACTGAGGCTCCCTACCCATATTTTCATTACCAAATGCTTATTTCTTCTTGACAATAAATATTTTTGTGGGTATTCATTACATTATTCCCTCTGTTTTTTGAAATTAACTTCTTTCTGAGGAAAAAAGGTCAAACCTTGTTTAGAAGCATTGTTTGTGTTCTCTGCATTTATTCAAATGATGTTATATTCACATGTGAAAACACATATAACGTATCATACGTGGTACATAGATCAAATATTGCTGATAAACAGATTGGATTTTAGAATCGAAAATCCCGTATGCTTCCCAAACTATTTCTTCAGAAAAGCTTGTTAGCCATGAATAATGTAATGAGTCAATAAGAACAAAACCTTGCACATTTATACTGTTTGTTTACAAAATTTTCTGTAAAGATGGTAAGAGTATTGCAGATTCGATATCCGGAACTGATGACAGTAGGTCATCAAAGCTGCACTGGGTGACTCTGAAGCCAGATAGTCCTATGCTGAAGTCTAAATTCTGCCCCTAGCTAGTTGGGGTAAATTAGTGAAGTCCTTTGAGTCTTGGTTTTTCTTCTTGTAAGCTGGCACTAACAGTACCGTGGAGTCACAGCATTGATTCAGCGCTTAAAGAGTCAGAAACTCTCTGCTTCTAGATTGCTTTCTAAAACTTAGAAGAATTAAACAAAATGGGCAAGAATATCATTGATGATTCCTAGTTCTCAATTATCCATCTCAAGCTGAAATCACTGGCTTGGGCTACACCAATTTCTCCTTTATTACCTATTTTTTCCAGTTCCTCTTACAGAGTCAAATGCATGTTTAGTGAACACTATTCTATTTACTGAGCCACAAGATTATTGGGAACAGGCAATCTTATGGTCACACTATCTCTAGGAACTTTCAGCCACTGACGCAATATAAACCTGCAGTAAAGGGTGAGTAACCATCTCCCTCATATTTAACGTCATGGGTGAATTTCTTTATAAATCATATATTTCATACAATGTTATTCCCCATCTTATGATTTTCTCCATGTTTATTGAACATTTCTTCCATAATGCAAATCATTTATCTCTGTGTTTGTGTAAAAAAAATGTAACCTTTCAGAACCTTGCCAGTCATTCGTGATTTTTTTCTGAGAATTTTAAGTATCAAAAGGCTAAAACATTCTGAAAGTTTAATTGTGCTGCACAGTTGGTTTCAATCAGAAGGGAATTGCTGTTTTACCTGTGGTAAAAACACTTATTGGGAACCTCACATGACTGATATCAGACCCAGAATGGGCAAGAGAAGTAAGGGGAGCAGATTCTTACCCAAACTCAGAGCAATGACAATATGCTGGAACATTCTTCTTCTCCTAGGTTGATCTCTCAAAGCCAAAAAGCAGGTTGTCACTGGTGTTTAAACTTTGGGTTTGAAGCCTAAGATGCTAGTGACTGCATTCACTAATCACTTTTATACTCATAATTTAATTTCCAAACAGACCTTTCCCTCTGAACCCTTTGATACTTCCATATCCTAATGCCTATTGACCACGAAATGATAATTGCTAAAGTGAGGACTACAATGTGAAGAAAAATCCATTAAAATCCCCGTAATTTCAACAAGGTTTCCATAGCAACATAGAAATCCATGACCCTAAGACTCAGTCCTCTTTTCTTCCCTTTTGGATCATTTATAGAGAAATTATGTGTTCCAAGGCACACTTGAACGCAATGGGGAGAGGCTATTCACTTAATAGTACCTTACATTTCCAAAAATGAAAGCACAGATTTAATGCTCCAGTCAAAACCACAGCCATAATCGGGAAGACATGCCGCAGCCAGTTTGCCTAGATAGAGTCAATATCACTCTTGTGAGGATCCAGTTGTGAAAGATTGGGCTGATCTGCTTTGTTTATGGATTCCCTTTTCTTTTTTGACAGACCATAACAATGTTAAAACCCAGTTGGGTTTGTTCAAAATGTAAAGTGTAATTCTAAATCTTTTTCATTATTTGTAAGTTACAATTAAAAGAAGAAAAGAATAAAATTGAAATTTATTTTGTAATGCCTCATCACTTCTGGTTTTCAAATTTTTTTATTTAAAAGTCTTTTCTGTTTTACACAACAATCTCAGTTCCTTCTTCCCATTACCCCCATATTAAACCCACCTGACTCCCAATCCAATCCTCAGAAAGGGGGAAGCCTCCCCTGGGGAGTCAACAATGTCTGTTGCATCACTTGAGGCAGGACCAAGACCCTCCCAGTATATAGGCTAAGCAAAGTATCCCTCCACAGGGAATGAGCTCCAAAAAAACCCAAGTTATTCACTAGGGATAAATACTGGTTCCAAGGTCAGTGACCCCACAAACTGCCCAAGCCACACAACTGTCACCAATATTCATAGGTCCCATTTTGGTCCTATGCAGGTTCCCAGCTGTCAGCCTGAGTTTCATCACTTCTTAATCCCTACTGTCTTCTATAGAAAATATAACTCACTAATTTTTGTTTCTTGAAAACCTGTTAATTTGGTGTTTTCATCTTTAGAAATTAAATAAGCATAAGTGAAATTTGATTATAGCATTGAGGAAAATTATGAAATAGTAGATACATACAGAATAGAGTGACATTTGAATTCTTGGCTGTGACTTCTAAACTTCATTTGAGATGCCATGATAAATAAATGGGTTTTACTTATTGATCAGCAACAACTCTAATATATTATTTACACTGGTAATGGTTCCATACCACAAGGATATTCATAATAACTCAAATTGAGAAAAATCACGGAAGTCTGTGATAGATATTGGATGTGTAATATGTATAAAAATTAAATATTCATTCCTGCACAGTTCAAATAAAAAGACTGCATATCTTTCCTATCTCATCTATAGGGCAGCTGAAATATGAATATTTACCATATCCTCATGACATCTGGTGACAATTTCTATTTTGTAAAAAGAAATGATCTGAATATTACTGTAATGATATTATGTATTGAATCATATAAACTTTAAAATTTTTCTGTATTTGATGGAGTGTGTGGATTAATTTGCAACTTGAACCCATCAATGTCTATACGTTCTCCTTGAAATGCATTGGGGGTGATTGGTGGTGCTTTCTGTAGATGAGAACACTCATGGCTTGTTTGCTCTGTTGCTGCAACCACCCTATTAGCACAGTGTAGATATGATACAAATAATGGGTATAGAAACTACATTATTTCTGATAGACAGTATATTTGTAACCAATATTTAAATTCTATGTTGGAGGGGCTCCAAAAGTTATTTTGCTCAAAGAGCTTTGCCTTCATGGTGCAATGAATATTTAAAGAAGCCATCACAATACAGCCATGGCTTTGGTAGTTTTCACTACGACAGGTCTCCCAGACAATGCAAACAACTTTAACTCATAGATACTAATGTGCCTATTTTGTGGGGAGAGGAAAATGAGGAATAGAAAGTAAAACTAGATGGCTGGTGAGATAGGTCAGAGGGTGAAGCTCACCACCAACCCTCCTACCTGGGATTGGATTCCTGGACATATACGGTGGAAGGAGAGAACTTATTATTTCAACTTCTTCTCTGATATGCCTCACCCAAAATAAATATATGATAAAAATATTAAAAATAAGACCATAGAAATCACACAATTATCAGGTGCCCAAATCTGACCTCAAATCTTTTACACGATATTATCAGCAACATAGTAGTTCATTGGTCTTGAAAACAACATTTTTTGTTTTTACCCATTTGTTAGAAAAGAGTACATTATATGTAGCTAACATGAAATGAGCTATGAAAAAATGTCAGGCTTTTTAAATTGTAAAGGAGGCAATCCTTAGAAAGAAATTCCCCATAAGTAAAGGTCAGGGAATGTCTACCCAAAATGACAGGGACATTTTGGTTGTCATGGAGTTTTGCTAAACAAAAGGTGGACAAAATGTATATTTGAGCAAGTTTGCAGACAGTCAAAGCACTGGACTAAATCTGTAATGGATATGATACATGCGGATGCTGTGGTAGGTGAGCAGGGCAAGAGACGCTGAGCAAAGTGCATGACAGGCTTTGATTTTATGTTGTGGAAATAAAGCATGTTTCACAGTGTTCGCACAGGTTGAACACTAGCAGAGGAGAAAATGTAATCTGATTACCACAGTGAAGACACTATGTATTTCTAGTTAGATTTTCCCATTAAAAATATCACTCAAAGCACTAGATAATTACATTATTTAAATATTCAAGTAATGTGTTCTGTAAAGAAGCTTTTGGGCAAGCATATTTTAGCTTTATCATTAAACTAACCCACTTTTTCTAGAATATATGACCTACCACCAGCAATGAAGCATTTCTGAGGCCTTCTGGGCAGATGGAATAGACAAGACATTGTTGAAGACAAATTCCTTGCAGAGAAAGATTTGTGAAATCCAGCAGGGAACCAAGGAAACTACACTCACAAACACACTCCTGCAGAGAAGGCTTTATCATTAGTTTTCTTTTAGCATTTCAAAAAAATCTTTGGACCTGTGAGTCAAAAGAATGCCTGCTTTATGTACAAATTTTCAGCAAATATTTTGGGGAAAAAGAGGAGAACTATCCTGAACAGTGGTCCCTTCCCAATAAAAGGCAGTTTATCTTCATAAACCCTAAGTTTATTATATAAATATGAAAGTAAAAAACATTTAAAAGGGAAGATGAACTTTTGCAGCACCAGTACATTATATAATATATATTTACAGAACACATATTCTGCGGTAATATTGTGCTAGAATCTGGGACATAGAGTTCAATAAGAAATAATTCATCTGAAATAATGTTAACTATAACAAAATGATCTAATCTTTTCCTTTTTTTCTTCTATTTTCAGAAGATAGTAGAATTCTAAATACCAGAATACTACCAGTTTCCCATAAATAACTCCCAGATCAAATTAACATCAAGAAGAACTCTAGCAATAGAATTTTGCTGTAGGTAAATACAAAATATCTTATGATTTCATGATAAGCATTTATCTATTTTTACTTAGGCCAGGAGAAAGACCTTGAATAATGTCACATATCACTCTAGACTTCATAAATATGGAGGTGTGAATGAGGTTTTGGCAGATGAGTAATTAATAGAATTCTTAAATTATATTCTGTGCCCCCTTCAGATGTGGTATGGGTTTCGTGACAAGATTACTCATCAGACAATGTCACGTAGACCTGGTCAGAATGCTTCAGGTATATGTACTTAGGTGACATAGAAAAATGCTCAATGTCCAGAAGTAATGTGTGTCATTTTCATGCCTTGATAATATTTCCTTTGGGTTTGAAAATGCATTTGGAGGATGTGATTATACATATTAAGTGAACATTACACAACGCCTCCAAAGCCTTGTCTTTGGGGATATCCAAACTCCTTTGATCAGTATTCATGTGCTGAAGTTCAACAAAATCCCTCCTATCGAATGCTCCCTTGCTCTACTTTAAAGAGAAAGGAGCTATTTAACCTGAGTTCTGTAGCGTTTTCCAGGGCTTTTTCTTGTCTTCCTTTGATTTGGAGCATGTGCCCCTCTACGATTTTAATACACACTCTCATGTCCCATAAAGCATAAAGTGGAAGAATTAAAGACACAGTGGGAAAAATGTCAGTACTTTTAGTTTTTCTCTCTTGTTCTCTTAGTACTCTTGTAGGAAACAGGAGGATTCAAGTATTCCAAATTTGTGACTGTTTCTATAAGCATATAGCAATTCTTTCTCAGTAGATAAACCTGGAATGCATTGTTTGTATGAATAGATTTTGCCTTGAAATTGTATTTCCACATTAGGTTTTGAATGTAGCTAGAAGTACAAGTAAATTTTCCTCATCAAAACAGATTGTGGTTCATAGCTTGAACAAAATTAAATTGTTTACACTATTTTAATTCACCCCAAGAATATATATCTTTCTATTAAGTAAATGGTTTGCCAGACATTGTAAAACATTTTTGAACAGTAAAGGTCACATTTTATTGCAAAACCTGTCAGTGCTTTATGTCCGTGCTGTGAAATGTTATTGCTTTAGGGTGATTATGTGGGAGGGGCTGTGGTTAAGAATGCCTTTCTGTTACCAACTATGGTTTACAGCAGCGAGTGGAGAATTAAACCCTTAATTGAAGCCTACAGAGAAATACCTAGGGGCTAAATTCAGCCTGAAAAATTTGATTCAGACAATTTTCTTAGTCTAGCCCCTGTAGGCCTCCCTGTTGATTCTCATGAGTTTTGATTGTGATTGAAAAGACAAGCTGTTTTCTGCTTTGCCCTGAACTTCCCTAAGGTAAATCCTTAGTTTTAGTAAGCTTTTTGATAAATGAGGAGGGTGAAGTTATCAGAAAGAAGGAGCGTGCAGAATTTTAACTCTTACCTCAAGGGTCAAAATGAAAATGTCTTAACATATCAGCTACTCGGGAGTGGAAATTATCATCTGGGGAATAGATGAATTTTGCCTTCCTAAAATTATAGCACTCTATACCAGTGGCAGTATTGATGCACCTCAGTGTTTCTCTAAAAGAAGAATGTGTTGTGGGTCACTGGTTAAAGATTCCTTCATTTGGGCCACAGCAAATATAACTAGACACCCTGAGATTTGGCAAAATGTCAGTCCCAATGCAACATGATCCTGATTACATCTCCTCACCCTTTTCTCTGTGGAAGTAATGTGGTTTGTTCCATCATCTTTCCACTTGTTCTGACTTTCTCTGACATGTCTTAGGGGGTTACTGAATTAGTTAGTACATCTTAGCAATTTTGATTTTGCCTCTCATATTGGCTTTTTCATGATTAATATGCTTAATATAACCTATGTGCTTTGATTGTATCTCTTAACCTTATGCCTTATTTATTTGATCTTGTCCTCTATGGCAGAATTGAGGCACCTCAAAACTCATGAAATTTGCATTAAACATTGAATGCTTGGCATATACAAGATAGCATGTGCTTATTGTAAATGAAGATGAGGAGATAAACTATAATCTCTGGTTAAATTTTACTGTAATGAAGAAGTTATGTTAGTTTCTTGAAGTATAGTGCAGGAAGAGTAGGTATGCCAACAGTAGGAGATTTTGAAAAGTCGGTGTGGCTATGGTATATAATGTATGCCACAAACAAGGTTCTAAACCACTGCAAGGGCATTGGATTGAGTGGAAAGGGTCAGATAAAAATTGCCCTTTAGGGCAGAGTTAACATTGTTGGTCTTTCTACTGAGTATAGGTAGCTCAGGGGCAGAGGAGAGGAAATTAAAATAACCTTCGGCTTTCAGCTGAGGGGAGAAGGAGAGTGACCAGAAATGAACCAAGGGAAAAAAAGGGTAGCTTTCCTGCCCAAAGCATCTGAAACACAACATTTCCACAGCAGCTGCATAGACATTAAGGCAAATAGACAAGAACCAGAAGAAAATATTTGCTAATAATTTAAAAAGAAAATGGTCAGCCAACACATTTGTTTCTTCATATGGAGAAAAAGTAGAGAAAACTGATGGAATTTTAGAATTAGTAGCATGGTCATGCTGAAGGTAATAAAGGAAATTCAGGAAAGAAGCCAACAGAAGCAGAGCTTTGAGTAGGGCAGGTAGGAAGAAAAAAGTCAGGACAGCAGAGGTCATTTTAAAAGTGAAGAGAATCAGATGATCAAGAAAAGGTAACTAAATTTAGCCACTGTTAATTTACTGCTGACTTTGGGGAGAGGAATGTAAAGAAAATGGTGAGGCAATAAATTATATCATAAGATGATTATAAGTAAGAGGTTATGAAAAATGAACCAATGATGGTGATTTTGTCAGCACAAAAGAGACACAAAACTGTACTAAGACTGACAGAATACATCACTTACAATAGAATTGTTCCTAAACTGCATAGATGTAAAACAGACACTAAAGACATAGGTCAGCAGTAGAGTGTTCTCTTGGCATGCACAAAGATCTAGATTTGATCCCTAGAACTGGGGAAAAGAGATGGATAGATATAAAGGTAAATTATGAAGCAATCTCATATAAAGAAGCAATGATTTTTTTCTATAAATGAGCTGACTTCGTAACAAGGCATTAAGCAAATATTGAAGTTCAGTTGTAGGGAAATCTGATTTTGACATGACAAATGTGTCCACATTCATAGAAATTCTTACTTATTGAAAGGTTCTGGCTGTATCTGAGGTCACATTGTATCAATATATGAGTCCCATTCTTTCTGAGTGCTTTTTAAATAAAATTCTTTGTCCAATTATTTGCATTTGATAATTAAATTTATGAGTTTGTGTGGAATTACTGTTTGGTAAAAATTGGATGTATATATTTTACCTAATCCTACTAAGATTATAACTCATTTCATATTGGCATACACTGATAAACTTCATTAGATAATTTTGATATGAAGTATAGTCTCACTGATGTTTATTTTATAAAAATGAAAAAGCAAATGCTAGTCTAGTATAAACTACAGCATATTTCTTGCACATAGCTCTGGTATTAAAATAATCTTTTTTTGCTTGGTTTTGACTTGTACATTTTGACAAAAGGCCTCAAAATGTAATTGAGACTTCCCTGTAACTTACTATGTAGACAGAGCTGGCTTCCAACTCACAGAGATTCGTCTGTCTTTGCCTTCTGAGTTTTCAGGTCAAAGGCATACACCATTGTGCCCTGAGTGTCTATTGATAATGATCTACTTGAGAATAAAGGTACTTTCTAGCCCTAAGTGGGATCTGGCTTTTAGTCATTGTAGCATCATCGTCTAGAGATTTTACAGACACTATTGTGGAAATCCAGCAAATAACTCCCCCAATCTATTTTTTTCTTCCTGAAGGAAATAAATCAAGAAACAGAAGTTTTGTTTTGATTTTGAAGATTTGTTTTGACTGGTGTGTGTCAGACATCTGTGTCTGACGCCCACTGAGATCCATTCATCACACAGTCATTTAGTTAAATCCTTTCTGTCAGACCTTTAAGAAGAGCTGGGATTGGGGGCATGAATATGAGAGACTCATGAGCTGTACACAGGATTGTAGGTGCAGATGATGAGGGAAGAGAAAAGACATTCTGAGAGCATGCATCACAGTCACAAAGGTGTAGAGGAGGTAGGCAGCATTTATTAGTTTTCTAGTTTGGGAATTGAGAATATTGTGGTGTTTTCTTTTGGATGGTAAGTTCTAGTAGAGCATACTTACTTAAAACTGAGAGAGCAAATGAGATAGTGCAGATGTTTGAAACTGTGATTAGAGTCAGGTCTTTATCCTAAAGGCAACAGGAACCACTGATGCATTACATGCCAATGTATCAAGATCAAAACTGTGTTGTGTGATTGGCCATGGCATTCCACACCTGTAATCCTGGAATTTGAAAGACAGAGGCAGATAGACTGCATCAAATTAAATAGCAAGTTGATCTACATAGCAAATTTCAGAGCAAGTAAAACAATCTTGTTCTTATAAAGACCAGATGGAGAGTGAGGACAGTACATGATTAATTAAGACCCAGAGACAGAAACTGGGATTCAACCTGAAGGTCATAAAATCAAATCAGCTACTCACTTGTTCTTACCTCTAACTTAGTCTGAAATCGTGATCCTGCTTCGAAGAAGCCTCAGAATGAGACTGTGTCTGAGAGCTGTCTCTTTTAATTTTATATTCTTCTTTAGGGCTGGGATTAAAAGATTGCACCACTGGGATTAAAAGCAGGCACCATCTGGTTTCTATGGCAACTAGTGTGGCTACTGGAATTAAAGGTGTGTGTCACCACTGCTGGTCTGTAAGGCTGATCAGTGTGGCTATTTTACTCTCCGAACTTCAGGCAAGCTTTGTTTATTAAAACACAAATGAAATAACACTACAACTATTGATGAGAAAATCTGCAGTGGAAGTTTCATTATGAAATGTTTAGACTGAAACACTGGATGGTGGGTGATAGCTTCTTCTAGTGCTAATCACACAGAGAAAAGAGCAGATTTGAAGACTGACTCAATGTGTGCCCCAGAATAGTTACTGTGAGGGCTGAAAAAGAAGTGTTCTAGGCAAAGCCAGCAAAGGTTCTGTGCAAGGAGCCATAGCCATCCATGATCTGTGTCCCAGCTCATTTCTTCCCAGCATGGTGGTGCTAAAGCAGCCTTATGCATTGAATAAAGTAATGGGCCTGAGATACATTGAATTAGAATTCAAACTTGAATTTCATATAATTTACATATACTGTTAAATACTGTTTAACCATTTCAAAATATAATTCTGTTTTTATGTCATGGGTCAGATAAAAGGCAGTAAGCTAGGTATGGATACCTTTCATTGACCCTGACCAAGAAATTTGTTTAAGAGAATTGAAAAATTGTATCACAAGTATTTAAGTTCCAAATGGGACAACTGTCCCATAAAGAAATGTACCATATAATTTTTAGCTAATTATGTCTGACATTTGTAGTGACTGGCTGTTCAAAACTTAAAATGACAGCAATGATTAAGACTTAGGAATTTTAATAATTAACAATAAAAACAATAGGCATCAATTGGCTTGAAGAGAAGCTATCTTTTCTTACTGTGTTTCCTCTACTGCCCATCACTTATCATTGACCCACAGTATGAGATCAGATATCCCAGAATCCTCGACTAACTCTGCGGTAATTGGCTAATTGACTAACTCATCATTTTCCCATCTCAGTTTACTTTTCTGTGAAGGTGATGTGGTAGCTCAAGAGACAGAATGTGTGAGAGAAGAAGAAATCCCATGGAAAGATCTGTCTCACAGAGCCTGAGATGATATCATCAGAAATGCTATACATAAAAGACAATATAGTACAAAGAGTGTACAAATGCTTTTCAAATGGTCTCATCCCTTCAATTGGTTCTCATTTCATGTCATCTGTGAATTCTGATGC
>LOJH01007714.1:0-30591 GCA_001685095.1 Ellobius talpinus
CAGTAAGCCACAGTCATGTGGTGATACACAGATTTATTAGAAATGGATTAATTAAGATGTGAGAGTTAGCCAAGAAGAAGCTAGAGATAATGGGCCAGGCAGTATTTTAAATGAATACAGTAGTTTCTGTGTAATTATTTCAAGCAAAGCTAGCCGGGCCTGCTCGCCTCATCACTACATGGGACCACAGTTCAACAGTAGAGACCTGCACAGTGAAAGATGAAAGAGGATTCTGCTGGTCAATGCAGCTTAGTTTGATCATAAAAGAATCAGTACTAGATTACTATAGGAAGGTTTTTTTCCCTAGGTGTTCCCAGTCAGAGAACAATATGAAAAGTCACATTGTTTCAAATTGCATGTAAAAGCCTTCACCTGGATGGAGTTGCTTCTAGGAACCAAAGGTGTCTTGAAAACAAGTATGGAAATGGTTTTTCAACCATGGGTTTAGAACAAAGGGCTTCATTCCTTGGACTCTAATTTTTTGTGCAAGGGGTTAACTTGGGCTGAGTTTATTCTACTAGCTGCTTGGAGTAAATCTCTTTTCAGATGTGTTCTGTGATTTTAACTTTAGTACATGAAACAATTAACATCCTTATCAAATGTTGACTGTGCTTGTAAGTAAACTCAGTGTAGAACAGTGTTGGCCACCAGTATTGTGACACCATTTACCTCTTACAGGAGGGTTGCTACCAAGAGACTAGCAATTTACCAATGTTCTAAGGAACAGGGAGTGAACTACGGAAAACCTCTTGGGTACCACCTTGGTGTGTTTGTGCATCTCCTGTCCCTCTCAACGGCTTCCTATATGTACAACCCTCTGGGACCCCATCCTGTGCACAGTGTGTTAGAGGCTTCCAGAATCTTCCCTATAGTTGCCCTGAGCCTTATGGGTTAGTGCATTGCCCACCTCCGTAAACATTTCAAATGCAAATCTTAGGCAGAGGCTACTTGAGTGCTCTTGGGTACATGCTTTCCTTTCCTTTCCCAGACAGACAGTCCTGAAATATCTTTCATATAGTCTCTCAGGCAGCTCTTAAAGAGCCAGGAACCCTCGGCCAGGAGCTTTGTCCAACTTCATAACTCATCCTCATATTGGTTTTCCAGCCTTCTGTGCCTCATTCTCTTGTCTCCGACTCCTATTGTCTGGACCATACTTCCCAATAAATATTTGTGCTGGGACTTTTGTCTCAAGATCTTCCATCTAGGAGGAGGCCAGGATAAGCTCAATTTATTATTTTTTTAGGAAGTCACAGTGTTTGTCATCACACCTCCTCATCTAAGTCAGTTTAATAAATACCATTAAAACAAAATAGTTTACCCTTCATTTTGCTTTGTGGGTCTCTACCCCATTATGTGTGTGAAAGGGTCCCCACAGTCCTCTTTGAGAACATGCCCCTGTGACATAAAGACCACCTAGTAGGCCCTGTCTCTTACACTTTTTGCCATCTTCCCATAGTGCCCTGAGAACCAGCTAGTCCCAGGTACACTAGGATGGTAATACTTTCCCCCCCTGCTCTCAGGGCCCTGTTCCAAGCAGCTCCATGGACTTGTCTGGTGATTAGCATCTATCCTGGTCAGCCTTAATTGTCAACTTGATAGATCCCAGAGTCATCTGAGAAGAAAGGCCTCAGCTGGAGGACTGTCTAAAACAGATTGGTCTATGGACATGTCTGTGGGAGATCATCATGATGACTAATGGCTGTTCCCAATGGGCTTCTCCCTGGACCTGGAGGAAGGGGCACCCTCATGGTCTCATGGTCTCGTGGGGGATCCTCATGGGTTTATTTGAGGCCTACGAGGAATTAAGCAACACCACAGGGGTAGCTCCCATTCTCTTGGGGGTTCTAACAGACACCAGGCACCAATGAGGAGATGCAGGGCAGAACTGCGAAGACTAGCCAGGAGTTCAATCATGCCACTCACTGGGGTTCCTGGAAATGGACAGAAAGAGAGGAAGATTTTCAGAGGAGAGCCACAGTGAGCAGCTGGAATCAAGGTCACTGTGTTAGACTTCCCAAAACCACCGGGAAAGAAGCATCCATTTTCCAGCTACAGAGAAAGCCACTGGAAATATGTCCCCAAGTATTGGTCCTTTTAAATTATTGCCTTGACTTGAGGGAAATTTTCTTACTCTGTCCAGCCATATCAGTACCATTCACATGTATGCAGCATTCAGAGGAACATTTGCAGTCATACTTCCTACCATGCAGTGATTGACTAACCCTCTGAAGCTGTAAGCCAGTTAAACGTTGCAGTGGTCATGGTGTCTCTTCACAGCAGTTGAGCAGTGAGGAAGACACAGGCCTTAGTATTTTGGTTAGAACCCAATATCTGAGGACTTCTATGACATTCAACCCACTTTCGTCAGCTCCAGACTTGCATAAGGGTAAGGAACCCACTTTTCACCAAAAACTGCTGGAGTGGCACATGCCAGTGGACTCCACTGCTTCAGCCACATGCTAGGCCCTTGATCAGTTTTCAGTAGGAGGACAAGGACATCTACATGCCCGATGAAGGCTTTCACTGATAGTGCAGCTCATAGGTGAGTAAGTCTCCGTGACCTTAAATCAAACCCTTATATGGTGGTTAGAAATCAAGAGTCTAGGAATGAAAGAGTGGAAACAGGAGAGGTCCTCCCAAACTTCCCCAGAGAAGTAATTCAAAATCTTCAATGCTGAGCAGTGTGGCTTCCAAGGCTCCCATTCATAAGACAGGAATATCTTCTGGTGGGATATCAAGTGGAGTCCAACTGTGCCTTCAGCTAATCCAAGGGACCACTGCAGATGATGTAGTGAGAGGAGTGACCACACAGGAAGGGACTGTCGAATCTGATCAGGCAGAGGGCAGGCTGCCCTAATGGACAGGGGAGAAAGAATGGATAGAAAACCAGAGGGATCTGCTTAGGACCCTTGGTGCATCCCTCAATTTTGGAAGGAAAGAAGTTATAGCTTGTGAAAGAGAGAAAGGCAAGTGACTCACCCTCAGAAATTAGCCACTCCTGCCACTGGGAAGACCACGGTCAGAAGTGGTGTTTGTTGCCACTAGGGACAGCCCTCTGTAGGTAAGGATGAGGGTAAGTCTCTCTTGGCACCATGGGATCTGTGACATCACTGTAGCCTTGCTCATTCTCACTGAGAGAGAAGCTTTGATTAAAAACCCACAGCAGAGGCATGTCCAGTGCTGCAAAGGGTGGGCTGTAGCTGTGCTCTGATGCATTGCCCAGATTCCTACTCAGGGGGAATTCCTGCCTATGATTGAAGGCCTTTCCCCCCACATGCTGGGAGGGCAGACAGAAGATGGCCCTTGGCTGTTAGTCTATGGGCATGGACCCACCTAAAGTATAACATCTATTGTGGAGATCACATCTTCCGGGAACAACTTGCTTCAAATGGCTGATATTAAAGTGGGAAGCCATGAATAGAACTGATCTGGAGCAGCTCTCAAAGGTGCCCTGTGGATTGGCTAGATCTTTTGCTGGGAACACATTACAAGTTAATGTCCCCTCTGCTTCCCCCTGCTTACCAATCTCCCTTCATCAGATATTGATACAAAGAGCACTTCTTTTTCATTTTTAATGTCATTTATTTATTTTGTATGTGTGCGGTTGAAGCATTCATGCCATGGTGCATGTGTGGACATCAGAAGACATCTTGCAGGAGTTAATTTCTCCTTCCACCATGTGGGTTCTCAGGAACAAATTCAGGTTGACAGGTTTGGTGGCAGGCTTCTTTACACACTGTTACCTCATTGGTCCTCTAAGAGCACTTCCTGGGAACAACAGCCTATAAAATATGGGTCAATAACAAATGAGATGATTTATGTTTCCAAGCTGACAAAGCCAAAAAAAATGTTGGCCATAAAAGTAATCTATTTAATTAATACCAACTATAAGGTTAATGAGGGTCTTGTTAGCTGTGACCTGGTTTTGACCAAGTACACGTACATATAAACAAAACGAATTCTTCCTGAGAGTCCTGCATGCATTTGCCCTGGACACATCCCTTGTCAGATCCCAGACTTCCAAGCCTGATGTCCCCCACTCAGTCACTTCATACAAAAGAAGGTCCTGTCTCAGAGCCTAGCAGATGCAAAGCTGCCTCAGCGTTTTGACTCATGATTAGAATTTTTATGAGAATTTGTGGATTTATAGTTTCATTTCCAGAATCTTAAACTTTGTGCTTTCTTTATATACCTGGCTTGCTTTTTGGCCAAGTGCATTTGAAACTGAGCTGCAGATATTTAATAATTCAGATATAGGCTGAGCTCCACGTTCCATAGGCAACAGTAAAACCTTACAATCACAGTTTGAATTTATCCAGCTTGATGGATCTTACCTACATTGGGATTTCATATCTATCCAACAGCAGCTTCATAAAGTCAGAGATCAATATATGAAGAAATGTTATGGAAACCACTAGTTTGATAGCTAATTAAAATTATAATATATTAAAAAAAGAGTTTGAACAGAAGCATCCTGTAGAGGTTGACAGTGCAGTTCTCAGAAGACAGGGGTTATTAAAAGAAAATCTCAATACCAGGCATGGGATGCCTCCCTACAAATAATGGGCCAGGGGAGCCCCAAAGGTGCCTGAACAATGCAGGCAATTGCCATTGCTTTTTTTTTTTATATCCACTATAACTAACGGTAAGACTGTTGCCAGAGACAACACTCACTTTGGATAAAGGGCATAGAAAAACCAATACTGACTAACCAGGAAGCTCTCCCTGCTGGTTCGCTTATGTAGCTGTGCTCTGCAATGCTGTGCAGGCTTCCGGGAGAGAAGTCATCAGCAGTTTTACCCAGCACCGAACTGGCATGCCCCACAAGATGTGCACCCTGGTACAATAGTGACAAGAGTATCACGGTATTTCCTAACCTCTTTCTGATTGAATGCAGGGCCTGCTCCACAGGAGGGAATTTCATGGTTGGTACTATAAACCTGGTCAAAACCTGGTCAAAAGCCGATGACTGAGAAGATCACAGGCCCTTGGGGCAGGGAGGAGAAACCGACCGTTGTTTGGATAGATGTTCATGCTGTCGAACTGCCTTCTGAAGACTTATATTTATACTCACAGATTTGTGTTTTGCTCGGCTCAGTTAAAGATGCTTCTTTTCGCAATGGGTAGTTCTTAATGCGGAGACTCCTAACTGGCCCAAGGGATGAGTAGAAGATGTGAGTGCTCAGCTGTGGATGAATCATTTACATCAACCTCTTCCCAGTCAAGTCTCAGGAGCATTGCAAAAAGAGGGCAGAAAGCATGTAAGAGCTTAGTGGACGTGAAGAGAGCTGTGACTCCCAAGTTCTGGACATGCCGTGCTTGTTACACGTATCAACTCTCTGAAAACATAGTTACCTTTACAAGATCTATGCAAGATCAAGCCAGTCAAAGTTCCAGATTAGCTGGGGGAAAGGGGAAGCTCTTGGCAATTGGTGGCTGCTGAAGAAGCGAGAGACACTCTCCTTTAGGGTTACAGCCAGTTGTAGGTTACCCACAGCCCAGTGGACAGTCCCACACCCATGCACTTATGGACAGCACTGGCTGTACTCAGGCTTATTAATAGGAAAAAGGAAAGAAAAAGAGTGGAGAGATGGATCCATGGTTAAAAGCACTTTTGAGATGACCCAAGTTCTGTTTCCAGCACACACATCAGGCAGCTCACAATTGCTCATAACTCCAGCTCCAGGGGACCTGACACCCCACCCCCACACCTCTTTAGACCTCAGAAGGCACACTGTACACACATATGCAAGCACACATACAGACATATGTGACAATAAAAATAAAATAATCCTAGCAAATAAAAAGGGTATGAAGTAGAGAGGGAAACAGGTGGGGGCACCAAGGGCAGTTGGCAGAGGTTCTAGTGGGTGGATATGGTCAAAATACATTGTACAAAAGTATGAAATTTTCAAAGCCAAAGGAATTGCCACATACCCTGTTATCATCTACTTGGTCACATGTCTGCTTAGTTGGGCAGGGGTCCCTGAACAAATTGGAAGTGTAGTCTGCTTCTACTCCCTTGTATGAGGCTACATCCTGAGCTATTGGGAAAAGAATCCTTTGGTGGGCAGGCTTAGTAGATAAAGTCACCTGCTGCCAAGTCTGACGACCTGGGTTTTATTCCTAGACCCATATGGCAAAGGGAGTGACATGATTCCCATAGATTCTTCTCTTCCACATGCAAATAAATAAATAAATAAATAAATACATTTTAAGAGAATTTTTTCCATGACCCAAAGTTCATGTAAGGACATAGTTGAGGAAACCTCTCCAACGGGTTCATACATCCCCCAGGCAGGCACATAGTGCAGTAGAAACTGGTAGGAACATCTTGACTTTTGACTTGTATGAAGAATGAAGGACCCTTGTTTACATATGATCCTTCTAAGACAAGGGACCTTGCTTTTTCTCTTTAGCTCAACCCCCTCAGCTGTTTTGCTAGAAGAGCATGTAAGTTAACCAATTCTATATGCTGTCATTGCATGTGGCCCCTGAAGGGTCACACCTCAAATACAGCTAATTGCTTCTCCCTTTTTTCTTTGATTCCCCACCTACATCCTTCCTAGTTGGGTGGTCTTTTCAGTTTTGTTTGGTCTCTAATTTCAAAACCTAACCAGACAAACACCTCACTTTCTAGCTGTGATCATACCTTACTCGTGGAGGGCCACAGAGGCAGGAGCGTGGGAGTTGGCATGGAGGCATGAGGAACCAGACAGCATGAGAGAGTGACTCAGCCCAGACCCTGTGAGTGCCTGAGTCAGAACAGGCATTCTCTGGGCTATGTGCTTTCTCAATTAGGTTGTCTCCCGCAGGCTGTCCTCACAATTGATTTAGCCCATGCCAGGGGAGGAAGGCTAGGAGGCTATTGCTTGGAGGCTATTGCTTATTGTGTTTGTCTTATCAACACATGGTTGGGTGTTAGAGTATTTGCAGAAGTATTTTTTCCCTCTTCCCTTTGAAAACATTGAAATTTCTCCTGAATTTTTTCATTGAAAAATCTCCTGTTCAGAAGATTTTAAGCAAATGTCTCTATCTTGAGCAGCTGTCATAGCCCAGGTTTTGTTGCTGTAGCGGAACATCTGCAACTAAGCAACTCAGAAGGAACGGAGGTTCAGTTCTCACAGTTGTGGTGGCTGAGAAACCTAAGAGGCTGGCACTGGCCTGTGGGGACGGCCTTCCTTAGTATCACAGAATGGTGGAGGACATCACGGTGAGGAAGCATGCAAGGCAGGAAGAAAAACTGAGCTGAGCTCATGATTTTATCAGAAACTCAGTCCTCTTAAGCCATTCAAGGTCCTACTTCTTACATTTCAGTACAGGGATTGGGGAGATGGGAAGGGGCTTCCAAACCACAGCAGCAGTTTTGTCATCGGCAACTCTGATTGGCCATTTGATGGCCAATGGCTGCTTTCTTGTACTAGCTTCTCTTGTTAGACCAGATTTAGCTTCTTGTGTGTTTGTAGGTGAAATAACAAGTGGCCCCAACCTGAAAGCTCTTACTCGGATTTGAGGCTTTTCTCTTTATTCGAGTCACAAGAATTTTTTTCAATCTTTCGTGTATCATCTCTGTTCTGTAAGTATCTAGAATGGTTCTCCTTCTAATGAAAGACCTATGTGACCAGAAACATATTCTTTCTTTTTCCTGCTGTTTCCGTGCCTCTAGGGCAGTGGTGGCATGAGGCTGACCCTCCATTTCTGTTGACAGAGTCAATGATTTCTGCCTCAGGCTCCATGCTAAACTCTAAATATACAAGAAGACACTGTGCTAGGCAAAATATGTTTGCCTTGCAGAGCACCAAAATCAAAGATGCAAGGCAATGTGGAATTAGTGTCCAATCATGTCATTTCAGGATTTTGGGATGAGTGAGGGTCATTTGGGGTGGGTGTCAGCATCAAGGAAAGCAATCAGGAGATGATGGCTGTGTGGTTTTGAAGATGGTAGGAATTTATCAGCACATCTATATTTCAATGGCTGTTGACTGTTGTCCTTCCTGCCTATTTTCTTTTAACCTAAGTTCCCTGGACTCCCCAGCCAGGTCCTAGTTCCAGGGAAGCCAACCTACTCTCTGTAACCCCAAGGACCTATTGGATATTGTATAGATCCTCTGGGTAACTCATCTCTGTGGCTGCATCTCTACTCTTGCTCAAACCCACAGAATCCAGTCAGCTTCCCTGATGAATTCACTTCTGGTCCCTTTATTTCCTCCTACTCACAACATGAGTTTTCAGTGTGTGTTGCTAATGACCTACATAAGTCACACTGGCAAAAAATATGATCTAGCTGTCTATAGGTAAAAATAACACAAAGAAAAGTGTCAGGATTCTCCTCTATGTACTTCCCTAAAGGCAGAAAATGGTGTGCTCACAGCACTGAATATCAACAGGGAAGTCAGTCCAGCAGTGTCTACCTGCTTTAACCAATGTTCTTCCTGTCTCCACTGCCACTGTGTCAAGGGGGCCTGTCACAGCTGTGTCAAGACTTGGTTCTTTGTGGAAATTTCGTGCTGCTTTAGTGTACTTGGATGGGAGAAGCATAGAATAAGCTTAAAAACTACTGGGAGATTTTTCTATTTTACTACTGTGGGAATGTGTCCATCTTTGTACTTCAATAGAAGAATAGTTAAGGAAGGGTGGAGAGATGGATCTGAGGGTAAGAGTGCTTTCTCTACAAACACAAGGACCTGAATTTAAATCTCCAGCACCCACCCACATAAAAGCCATGTATATTTCTAACCCCAGTGTTGAGGGTGGAGACAGGAGGATCCCAGGAACAGCCTGATTAGCCAGCCTAGCCAAAACATCAAGCTTCAGGTTCAGGTTCAGTGAGAGACCCTGTTTCAGGGGAATGAGGTGGAAAGAGAGAGAAGACATTGTCTTTTTTTGGCCTCTGATGCATGCACATACAGTGTGCATACACATACACAGATCTCTCTCTCTCTTCTCTGTCTCTCTCTGTCTCTCTCTCTCACACACACACATGCACACACAACAAAGAAAAGAATACCTAAGTAAGCAAGATAATAATGATTTTATACTTGTATATTATACTGTAGGGTTCACGTAGAAACTAAATGTCACTTCTTTTGAGACACCTTGCTGAGTCCTCACAGTTGCTGTGGCCTTGGTCTGCACTCATTGCATCTCCTCAGACCTCTAGTGCAGCATATGTCATGGGGGATTATGGCAAAGCTTCCATCTCTGACTCCTAAGCAGGCTTCTAGGCTTCTTCATTTACATGCTTCTGTGATCTACCTCATCACTGAACTCAACTCACTTCAGAGATACTCAGACAAATGAATGGTGTTTCTGTATTAAGTATTTGATGGAACCTCTTGTATCACTCTTTTGCTATGATAAAAAACCCCACAAAGCCAATAACTAAAAAAAAATTTACAGGAGATAGTTTAAAATTCTAGATGACGTTTTCTAAAATTTTCCTTCAAAATCTTTTATCCCTAGAACAGATGATAACAAATGGAAGTTAGTCATACCTATCTGGGCCAGCATTTTTGCAGTGATGTGAAATTAATGGATTCTGGCCTTTCCATAAGAGCTTGAAAAGAAGTGGTATCCCAAGCTCAGAAACATGTGGAGCAAGTAGTTGCTATGTGAATTATGGAGTATTAGGTAATTCTCTGGGCATATTCTTCCTCATCCTTAAAAGTTAATCTCTGAGCTATGCACTGTAATAATAGATCCGATTGAAAAAGTATTTCTGGCACTAATGCATAATGCATAAAATATGTGCATACAATCTGAAGGCTGAAAAATAGATCATTCTTTAGGGTCAAAGAATGATATGAAAGTTCCTGCCACTTCAGAGGAATGGAACATGGGTATCTATGGGCTTAGCTGATTTTAAAGAGTGATTACTGAACTGTTCGATGAAATATGAATACTTACTATAGCAATCCACATCCTATTTCAGGGGCTTCTTAAAGGAACAGACTCGCTAGGTAATGCCAAGCGTTATACAGTGAGTGGAAATTGAGGTTGAACGGTCCCTTTTCTATCGGTTACTAAACTAGACTTTAATCTCTAAGAAAAGCTTGAAATGATAAGCAAAACTTGGTATCCATGGTAACATGCATAAGAAGGTAATTACTTTTCTTTATATTTTTCAAATCTCAAAGTTTAATAGCATAGTATATACATTGCCTCAGGCCCACAGTTCCTGCAGTTGGTCATTAAGAATCATAAAATGCCCTCTTTACCTGTCATTATTACTAATAAAATGCAACTTAAAAGCCCTATGAACAAAGGAGCTCCAGTGTCAGCAGGAAGGCGGGAAGGCGGGAAAGTGGGAAGGTGGGAAGGGAGACCTTGGCTATATGGGGTCTTGACATAGACAGCAAAGACCATGGAGCATCTGGCCCAAAAGCCAAGCGTGTGTCCTGAGAGACATATTCCCCAGGAAGCCCTTTCAGTAATGATTAATTAGACTCAAGAGAAATCACTCTGTTCTTTAGGTGAGCAGACCAGAAGGACCTAAGCCCATGTCCTCATAAGAGCACCCAGCTTCTGTAGGAATTTTACAGGAGCAAAGAATTCTATACCTGCTAATGCCAGAGCCATGGTTCTCAACCTGTCACAAGTCCTTTGGGGTCACATAGCAGATATTTACATTAAGCTTCATAACAGTAGCAAAATTATAGTTATGAAGTAGCAACAAAACTAATTTCATGGCTGGGGTTACCACAGCATGAGGAACTATATTAAGGGCCGCAGCATTGGGAAGGCTGAGGATCGCTGCCCTAGAGGCTCATTCTTTGTTATATTTATTTGGAAATCTGGGCTTGTGTTATTATTTCTTTTCCTAAGAAAGACAACAAATTGGATGCTTGTGAAGACACAGAGGGGATTTACTTACTAATCTATCTGAGGGTCTATCTCCATCTGCAGAGCATTGGCAGTATTTAAGAACACCTGAGAAACTTCAGCCCAGTGGAAACCCACACCTCTCCCCTGGCTGTAAAGGTCTCTTTCCCAACCCTGGTACACCTGCATGGCTCGCAGCACACAAGCGCCAGCCTCGGGATTTCACCTGGCTGCTTTGGTAACACTGTCCCCAGATGACCTGTGAAAACGATCCATGGAATATGTGCTGAAAGCTAGGGCAGCTCTAGGAGGCTCTAAATTTAGACCATCTTTTCCTTCCAAGAGAGAATTTGTTTGTAAATCAGTTTTTGGAACAGAAAGCAAACATTTTCCCATAGAAATATTAGAATGTGGGTGTGCAGCTTTAGCCCCAACGTCAAACTCTACGTGGGCAAAGCGTTTTCGCTGGGTCTGCCTCTCGGCCGCCGCTCAGCTGTATACATTATGCACTAGATGCTCTTCAGTGGGGCCTGAACATCAGCAACTGAACCACCATGTGCAATGTTTTCCTAGGAAAACAGTTAGTTCCTGATGGGAAGAACTGCCCAGCTGCTAAAGCTTGGTGGCAAAGAGAGATTGCCTTGATAGTTCTGACAATGCCACCCAGAAGCACAATGGATCAGATTTTTCTGTGTAAGGGACGTTCTTAAATCTGGTGTTTGTACTTTGGAAACTGCCAGCTCTTAATTTAGAAAGTATGACAACTCAGTCAGGCTAATGGTGAACTCTGTGGAGTTTAGACCAGGAAATTGAATAAGATAACATAAACAGTAAAGCAAAGTTAGAAGGCAGATTTATGCAGAGATAGACCCTGGGACTCAGTGCTTTATAGCAAGACTGTTAGTTAGTAAGACCAGCCCTTCCAGCCTCGAAACATAGCAATGAAATGCATCTGGAATGGAAAAAGTAACAGAATTCAACAGCAAGGGTGATGCCAGTTCCAGGAAGTCTATAAGGGCCACATCGTAGCTACTCAACAACCTCCAATTCTCCTTCCTCTTCTCTCCTCCCCTCCCCTCCTTCCTTCTCCCCTCTCCTCTCTTTTACTCTTCTCTTCTCTCTTCTCTCATTTCTTCTTTCTTTCTTCCCTTCTGTCTTTCCTTTCTCTCCCCACCTTTCTCCCACCCAAAGTAAGCTGTGGGTAGTGAGTGATAGCTCTCCTTCATAGGCAACTCCTCTAGTTTATTTTGTCCCCAGTGGCAACAGAGGAAGGATGTTTCCAGCCAAAATGAGGATTGGTGTAGAATAAGACAGGAGGAGCCAAGGATGGAGCCATGAGCATGGGGAAAGGCAGAATTTTAAGGGGTTGTTAGATCAGGAGTCCTTTGGGAAGAGAGAAAAATTGTAAGTTGTAATTCCTGAAGGGAGGAATTAATTCAGCAGGCCAGAAGGAAGGCAGAGCTCGGCCAGGAAAGATGCATTAAAGGGTGCCTGGACTCTTCCAGAAATAAACAGCAGAAAATGAAAATGCACACAAGGAGGCCTAGTCTCCAGCGCTTTAGGAAAGAGCCTGTAAGTTCCAAGAAGGAACAGTGACTGTGGGGCTGATCAGGACTCTCTCCAGTTGTCAAAACTGGAAGTCTGTGTCCCATTGGTCTGACATACCAAGGCCAGAACAATCTCCACCACTCTCTGACCTCTGCAGGAAATTTTTCATTTCCTCACCTTCCAGTTTGGGTACCTTTAGAGATCTTGGTTTACATTCTCCCAGTTCGGGTCCTGTCCTTAAGGAATCTTACTGCCAGGCTAGAAGTTCTCGGTCTTCATGATTAAAAATGAAGAGGAATTCAAATACTCTGTTCTTTGTCGTCACACCTTCTTGGGGCAATGTGTTCCATTGGTCACTACCAAATAAAATGGCAGAAGGGGCAGATATTTTTAAGCTGCATAGAAGCATTTTCAAATGTCAATTAAGGAAAAGCATCATGTCCTAAGTTATTTACTCTGAACTCAAATTTAAAAAACAGAAAACGACAGAACACAGTGATGCTATTGGAAGACAAAGGAGAGACAGCAGCTTAGTGACTGGGAAAGACCGGAAGAGTCACTGTCCTGGGCCTGGGAGTCTGTCCTCCATCTCACATTCCCATGCTCCATGGACAGGCTCAGCCCTTTTGAATAAATCCCTTTTAGAAAGAAAAGCTTCATGATGGTGAGTTCATGTAACCCCTTCCTGAGTATAATGAGTGGAGAGAAACAGGAAAAGCACATTTAAAATAAGACACATTCCAATGTGATGAGATTGCTGAACATGGACCTTACTTTGAAACCCTCCAGCCTGAGATGCTTGTCACTGTGGCAATGCTCTTTCTTGCGCCACAGTGACTTCCCAACTCCTGCTGTTTGAAAAGCATGGTTTGAACAATATACATCACAAAAATGTATCAGTCTGTGGAAAGCTCAGGCCAGAAAGCTCCTGCTCAGATGAACACTTCATGGGCCTTCCCTACCAGAGGCCTATATGTCTTTCTTGGTTACTTAAGAACTTGGTTCATTTCACAAGATTCAAGCTAGGGATAACAATGCACATACTATCTTTCACAATCTTTATTAATGTATAGCACCAGAGAAACTTTCTATAAAAACTCAGCAGAAGAAGGCTGTTCAAAGCTACCACATGTCTGAATTCCAGCTGTTTTGTGTACACATCAAGTTTGATTGGGTTAAGATGTTTCCCTTGACTCTTTACTAGCGTTGAGCATAGACTCCATTGAGGGAATGACTTCAGCACAGTGCAAATGATATATCTTGGGCCACTCCCCACTGATTTCCATTACACATCAGCCCATGAAGTGGGCTAAGCAATGTTCCTCCAGTTACTTTCATTTCATGTGAGTTTCCATAGTGGACTCAATGAGGTTCCCTCCATCCATTTCTATTCCCAGTCAGTGTCTGAAGGGGGCTAGCATTTCTTTCATCCACTTCTTTTCCACATGAGCCTCTACTGGGTAGCATTCCCTTTGCTTTTGGGGATTACAGAACAGCAGAAGAAAGTAATAGGGTCTCTCTCAGTCAAAACAACTTGAGAAACTTTTGTAAAGGTTAATAGTAAACATTCCAGCAACTTTTACTGATGCTATGGATTCTGTCAGTTATTCAACGTGAACGCATGACCCCTAAGCCTCTGTAGATAATGCAGAAATGAACAAGTGTGCTGGTCACCAATAAAACTTTCTGTACAGAATCAGGCTGTGAACTGGATTTGTCTCGCCAGGCTGCAGATTGCCAGCCTGCCTTTGATCTAGTCTGACTTCCTCATTTTATAGATAAGAAAAAAGAAGCCTAGAGAGACTAGAATCTTCCAAAGTTGCTAGCTGGCCAGGGCAAAGCCAGATCCCCTACAGCATCAGGACTGAAATCTAGCTTTCTTTCTAGCATGCCACACTGGCTCCACCTCATACCATACATACATTTTTCCTGTCTCTGACATAAATGGGTCAAGAAATAAGATATGAAGAAAGTTGAGAGAAAATTATATTTGTGTTTTATTCAACTCCTTCACACAAACTATTTTGAAGGAGAAATTTTATATAAAACCACCATTTGTTTACTCCTTCAACCATTATTATGCTTCAAAGGAGCAAAAAATTGAGATTATTATGCCAATCTCATGTAAACTGCATTTGAACAAAGCAAGCAAAGTAGGATTGATAATTCACCAAAGAACTGTTACCCTCCAAACTCAAGTTCTTAGCGTGGGACTCTGGAGTTAATGGCTTCATGAAGGTCATGCAGAATGCTCTGTGTCCATTTCTCCTCAAGGCAGAACACATAGGTATAAGATCCTCAAAGGGATTTGTGATCCCAAAGCCTACAGGGTTCTTTATTGACTGTGAAACGTCCCATTTCCATCCAAGCTGCCTGAAGAGGAGAAAATGAAGAGGCTCCAAGGGATGAAGTCCCTTCCTCACATAGTCTTCTGTGGCTGCTCTCCAGAGGGTAGTCAGTTGCTCAAAAGCTACCAAGAGGGGAATAAAAGCACTCATGGCTTGGCTGACACAGAAGCACGCGCACAGCTTTTGGGATGATCGCAGCATCAGCATACTAGGAGTGAGCAGAGACACAAGTCAGACTCAGAAACCAGTGGCAGAGTGTGGGTTTGGTATCTGGAAACTCAGTGACCTATTGCTACCACGACAGAAAGAAAAATGCTTAGATTAAGTAAATGGGAAAAAGGCCTGAGGTTGTGGTGGCTGCTGTTTGAATACAAAGCTGAATACAGAAGGAAGGAATAGAAACTCCCACACACAGGAAGCAAAGAGTGAACCCAAGTAAGAATGGGCAGCTGAAACTGCTGCCACAATGGCCCAGAAAGCAGACACCTAGACTTTTAGTCCCCATACACAGATACTCTCCACTGCAGTGAGGAGTGAGAGATCTCAGGCTAAAGCCCAAACCCTGTTGGCCGATGAGAAGGGGTGCGGATATCTCTACAGTAGCCCTAGGAAAGTTGCTGCACCACCCAGGTCCCTAGGAAGAGAAAAATAAACCACAGTTTCCTGATGCCTCTCCCAGGCTTCAGTGTGCATTCTAAGTGGCCTCTGCTTTCCCACTTTTCCTAACTTTTCATAGTCAACTAGGATCTCCACAGCAGGGTGCCCCTCCCCATTACGGTCTCCTTGGATACTGTACTTCAGGATCTGTTAAGTCTGAGAAACCTGCAACATGCAGGTCAGTGTCAAGGCAAGCTTCTTTGGCACAGGGTATTAGAAAAGCTGGGTATGAATAGAGAATTGGTTTCACAAGCTTCTGACTCTGGGAACCCCAGAGAGATGAAGGTTTAGAACTCTGCAGAGATTTTGGCAGTGCACACTAAACACCAAGACTAATGATGTCCTTAGCTGAAGTGGTGTGGCTGTATCCTGGCAGACAGGAGTCCTACTAGCTCCAGAGGGATCCAGCCACCAGGAGAAGCTGAAACATGCTCTGTTTCCTCTGCTTGCCCAACACATACACCATCTAAAGCTGAATCAGCAGGGTGTACCAGCTGTGGGACAAAGTGAGGACCTTCGTTATCATCAATGATATGTGTCATCTAACTCTCCCATAAAGCATAATTAATGCCTCTTACTGAAGTGACCCTGAGTTCTATAAGTATGCAGTCCATCCTCACAGTGACAGTCTTAGTAACTTCCAGAAGGTCCCTTGGAAGATGCTCAAAGGCTAGCATTGGTTTAGTAGGGAAAGTGAGCGACCACTTCGCTACCAGAAGCCACAACCTTGACTCTGGGTACCTGAGCAGACCTTCAGTGAGTGTAAAATTTGTCAAAAAAGGAAGGCATTCTTTATATCTTTATAATAGTACAAAATTAAAGGCTAAAAAATATGCCCACTGAAGAAGCTATTTCAAGTGAATGATTATGGGAATAAAATGATTTAGGTCTTTACTCCTGTGATGAAATTATAGCAAGACTATGACCTGTCCAATTTTCTCCACCTGATCCCCCAGAAAGCAGACCAGATACTGTTTGGGAATGGGCCACAGTTTTGGTGTGTGCATAGAGGTGTGTTTTGAGGCCTTCCCGAAGCCTGGACCTTAGAGGGCAGAGGGAGTACAGTCTCTTTTCCTGAATGCCATTAGGGAGGCAGACTCATGGCAACAGCAAAGAGCCGAACCCAGTGATTCATTCATCAGTCGTGTGACTTTGGAATCTCAATGTTTCTGTGCCCTGCTCTCCTCTTCTGTGCAATGAAGAGACGAAGAGGCTCTCTGAGTATTTTTTTGAGGATAGTTATCAAGCTGTGAAGCCCTTACCTTGGAATAAACTAAATTTTAGCCAAGGGAACCTCCCCCATCTACAGAGTCGGCACACATTATTAAACACCTAAGAGAAGAATCTTTGCTAAATTCCTGGGGTAAAACATCCTTTTAAGGCTCCATGGCTGCTGGGGAAATATTCTCATACTTGGGCATTTGTAATTAAAGAACAAACTTTTAAGAAATAAGAACAAGAGGCTGGGGGAGTAGCTCGATGTTTGCCTGGCCTGTGCAAAGCCCAGAGATCAACCCCCAGCACTGCAAAAGCAGCAATAGCAAGACAAGCAGGACTTGGTTGGGCTAGGGGGACAGAGTGTAAAGCCCTTCAGTCTAACCCGGATTCAGGCTGTCCTGATGCATGGAGGGATGATTAGCGCCTGGCTCAGAGTCCCCGGAAAATTGAATAAAATGACTCATGTAAAAGTGACCGCCCAGCACTTGGCTTAAGGTAAGAATTCAAAATGTGTTGGCCACGCATGTTCGGGAAGCTCTCGCACACAGTGTCCTGTCTCCCACTCAGTCTGACTCACCGGTGAGCCCATTTTCACAGGTGAATAATCAGGAGTGATGAATTGGAAGATGCATTGGAAGCCAAGCCAGGCCCTGGCTACAGAGCACCAGGGCCCCATGTTCTCCACAGCAAACCACTCTGCTCCTCATGTCCTGGCATTTGGAGAGCATGGGGCCCTCAGGACCTTTTCATAAGACTTCACCATCTTATCGTGTGGCAGGACTTTTCCCCTCAGCAAGTATCCTGGAATCCTGTCAAGGCTTGGAGGGTTTTTTTTGTTTGTTTGTTTGTTTTTGTTTTGTTTTGTTTTGGTTGTTGTTGTTTTGTTTTGTTCTTGGTAAGCGTTCCTGATGAGAAAGAGCTGTCTCAGGATCCCACAGTGTGTCATCCTCCAGACTCACCCCTACAGGCAGTTCCCAGTCCCCATGGCCAGAGGGAAATCTGTCTCAGCACACGGTGTGGGATGTGCATGCCTGTCTCTGTGCACATGCGGAGGTCAAGGGCAACCTTGGCTGTCCTATCAATCCTTTCCTTCCACCTGTCCAAGAGAGGGTCTCTTTTGTTGTTTTCCACTGTGCGTACCAGGCAGCCAACAAGCGTCTGGAAATTCTGTATCTACCTTCCTGCTCCCAGTAGTTCTGGAATTACAGATACCCATGCCACCATGTCTGCTTTTACTGGGGTTCTGGGGATTTAAACTGAGGTCCTGAGCCCCCTCCCCAGGTTCCCCTGTAAAATGTTTTCAAGTGCACAAATTAAGGAGCCAGACACTCTTCTCCAGAACCCCACAGAGCACTCACTTTACAGTACTGTTTATTCAGGTTTTAACTAGAATTTTTCCCTTCCTTTTTCTACTTGATTCTAATCTGTGGAACTCCTTACCTCCTGTTTATTACTGCTGTGACCTGTGACTCAGTGCTTCTCACTTAACATTATGAAATACACTGATGAGCAGTGTGACCCAGGAACCTGGCTTTCATCTGTTTTTAAACAAACAAAATAAAAACACGAAGATATAGTTGGGAGGTCCCTACAATGTCTACAATAGTTAATCCACCATTGGCCCTTGGAATTTCTGAAGAATTGGAGGTTCCAATTGTATACTCAGCTGGACCAGTTTTGGAGCAGCTGGGCTGCGTTGCATGCCCTGAATGGTTGACACACAGAATTTTCTTATCCATATGATTTTTTTTTACCAAAACCCTGTGAAGTAGGATGGTGTTTTTTAGATGAGGAAACGTAGCCTCTGGGTGATTGAGTGACTTGCTTGAGCTCTCGGAGCTATGAGTGTCCCTGCCGATAGTGGGAAATGCAGGTAACCAAAGGTTCAAAAACCCCAGGAGAGCTTCTGCAAGAGTCTGGGGAAATTACCAGACAGCCATTGGAGCAGTTTACTGAAATTTAGACGTGAGCATCCAGTGGAGCATGGCCAAGTGAGGAAGGTGAGCACGGGAGACGTCCTCCCACTGACACAATCACAGCTTCCTTACTTGGTTCTGGACAATTTTGGACTGGAATGAAAGGTTGAGTTTTCATTCCTAAGGGCAGTAAAATTGTAGGTGTGGTTCATACCTGTAGTTCTAAGACTTCCTGCCAGGAAGGAAGGAAGAAATGGGGTGGGTAGGAATGGGTGACATTGGAGAGGTCCACAGTCAGGCTTTCTTTGAATACCTTCTTCCCTGACTACCTACGGCCCCTGGGCCTGATGTACCCCTTGCCCTGGGATTCTGCCCCACACTCTATGCTCATTGGACAACATCCATTTGACTCTCTTGCCAAGTAAGCTTTCTGAACTCAGAGGCACACACCTTTTACTGCCTGCAAAGGTGTTTTACTAACTTGAGTTCATGTCTCTGGGGACCCTTTGGAACACAAGCTCACTGTGAGCCAAACAGCAGATGCAGCAGCTGAAGGAGCAGCCTGGAGAAAACATTACAGGCCTGGGTGGAAGTTAAGGAGCGGTGAGCAGGCCCTGCCTCTAGCTGAAGGCTGGAGCATCCTCCAGGTGAGTCTAGCAAACTGTTCTAAAAGTGTCCCGAGTGAAGGCAGTGCTCTGTCAGGCCTGGGGACCTGCTCATTCATGGGTGCGTTTGGCTGAAGATGCTGCGGGGCTTGAGAAGCAGCTGGAAGAAGTGAGCGTTCAGAGGAGCATGGGAAGGCGGAGGTCATCTCCATGGCGGGGAATTAACACTTCACCTCTGCGCTTTTGAGTGAGACCATGCTCTCCTTCACTTTCCACACTTCTACCCCCTCCCCCGCCCCATTTCTGCAGCTTTCCCTCCCAGAGATCCCTGGATAGCAGACCCTGCCATGTTTCCTCTCTAAACTACTCTGATGGCTCCCATGTCTCTCAAGGCCCTGCAAGATTGCCTTCCTCCAGCCATTGTCTCCTTTCACTTTTCCGTCCCCACAGCCCCTCAGCTGCCTGCCCCTCCACTAGCCAGCCTGTGGGCTGCCCTCCAGCCTCGATGCTCATTTAACCCTCTGCTGAGAATGCTTCTCTTCAGGAAATCCATGGGTCCCCAGCTCTTTCAGATCTGGAATCAGATTCCCCTTCGTAACATAACTCACTTACTGCATTCATTGTCTTCTTTCCCTTGGGGCCAGGGACATCCCTGTCTTGCCCACTGATAAATCCCCAGTGTACCCAGGGTATCCGGCACATGGTTCGGACCCAGTTCACACTGTCTGAGAAAATGGGCTATTCGGGGGAGGGGTTATATCAGTAGGCTGGTACCAAGCAACAGCCTCAGTTCCTGAGTGTGGCTGCTCTGAGGTGTCCAGTGTCCCTTTCACATTAAGCATGCAGGCTTCTGGAAGAGGGAAGAGACATGCAGGGGAGTCTGGCTCTTGTTACACCAGCTGAGAGAATTCTTTAGCAAAAACCACACCTGAGATCTGCTAAAGCAGAGGCTCCAGGGTCAGCAGTCACCGGACGCCGTGAAGATCCTTCTGATCTCTCTGCTACTCAGGACGGGAGACTTCCCACCTCAGCAACCCTCATCAAATCGTCTCTAGCAACTCAACAAATCAGTTCAGGCTGAGACTTCATGGCTAGCCATGGGAAGGTCAGGCCAGAACCAACAGCATGATCTAGTGCAAAGGGAAAATATGAGAGCCTCTTGTTCACAAGTTATTAGTTCAAAATGGCAAGAACAGACCCTGAAAGCCAGTGACAGGCCTGTGTGACAGCATAGATCACACACTCCTAACGGTGGTCATGGCCAGAACTGACCGTGACAGTGGCCTTCCATAGATGTTCCTGCCAGGAAGTCACCTAGAATAGATGTAGATCACTCCTGTTCAAGATGGGTGTCGGGTTTCATCTAAGGAAGAAGCAGAGAACACAAAGGCTGCTGGGTGTGATGGTGCATAACCATAACCCCAGCACTCAGGCAGTGACCAGAGAAACAGGAGTTCCAGTCTAGCCTAGGCTATAGGACATCCCGTCTCAAACAAAAGCTGGAAGAACCTTAAGGCACCAGAACTAGATCATCACCTCTATTAAAAATGTCATGTTGCAGGATAGAAGTGGTGGTCAAAAGCCAGTGACATCAAAGGACCAAAGGTGGCATTAATAGTCAGCCTGGGTTAGAGTCTGTGGCAATGAGCAGCCCGACTTTGATGTCGTCTCCATTTGGAAAAGTGGTCAGTGACCAGCAGGATGCAAGAAGAAAGAAGAGGAAGCTTCCAGAAACTGCAGAGGACAGGCTGAGGTTGAAGCCTGTGGTTGTGGCTGTTATGCTAAGAGGCCCAGGGCCTTTCCCCATGAGTCAGCGAATGGGGCATGTGGTTACTTTATTGTCAATGCTTGGTAGGTATCCATGAATACCATGTGCTGATGTAGATGATGTAGTTTGGTGGTCGTTTACAGTTTTGAGAGTGCTTTCCTGTGTATAATGATTTGGGTCCATCCTGTCAGTAACCCTAGAAGGTCAACAAATATCACTCCCCCTCCAGACAGGCATTGACTGCCCACTGGCGACCATTTGGAATACAAGCTCACTGTGACTGTCCAATGGTTGACAGAACTCCATTTTCAATCTTTGAATACAGAGGAATTAATTTGGACTCAAATTCTGGAAGAAATTCATCTTCTCTATAATGTTCCAGTCACCCTTGGCTACCATCAGTCCAGAGATTATGGCCCAGTGCAAGCCAAAGCATCATTCAAAATGTCAACAAGTGGAGGAACTGCTTCCGATATCCCACCATCCCATCAGCACTACCAAAGGGCAGCATGAGTAACTGGGTTACAGAGAGTAAACCCCTCCTTGGAAAGGTATGCCTAGGGGGACAGAAAGTGACTCTCCATACAAACAGCACATTACCACCTTAGGGGTCATCAGAGAAAATCAAGTTAAAGGCAAAGAAAAGATGAACAAGGGGCCCCTGTCCTCAGTGAATATGTGTCTTGAAATGGCCCATTAGCTTCTTATCAGGATTCCTTTGAAGTGCCATTGATTTGATGCCCGAAGATGTGTGCAATCTGCCAAATTGCATTACTGTGCACACCTAACTCCTCTGCACAAACAAGTACCTGCAGATGCAGCCAGTGGGCTAATGTTAATCTAAAAACTACCTAGGGCGATTAGTCCTTATAATGAAATACTCTCTTGCGGAGTGCATTTCTTAAAAATAGAAAAAGAAGTGTATCTTAAGCTCATCTCCATTTGAGCACCAACACACGTCAACAACAGCTGAACTTATTTTTTTCCTCTTCAAATTCTGCAAAAATTCACTCCCAGGTTTACTTTCTGTGCCAAGTTTTAGAGCTGAGCAAATTTTTATGGTCTAGTTATAAACCCTAGAAAAACAAGGTTTATAGGAAATGTTGACACAATCATAACTAAAGTGGTGCTAGCTGACACCTCTCTATTTTCAATTTGGGGATTTCTACTAGTAAAATATAAATGCTAATCTGGCAAAGGAAGCCAACTATAATAAAAAATGCTATAGTCTTCCTGTTCACCCTGTGAAGGTATGCTTCAGAAGATGCAAGGGCAATGTGGAGGTGAGCTTGAATGAGAACACTCAGATGTGGGGCACCTGCAATGGCTCAGCCACTGGTTACCTATAAATGCTGCCCAGGAATGCATGCTGTCACCATGAGTCATGTTGTCCAATGCAGTTCAGCCAGACGCTGGAAGATTCCAGGTTTCTACACCAAGGTGTCTACCAGGCACTCATTGTGCACTGCTGAGTCTACCCAGGTAGAATGAAAAGCAGATTTCTCACAAACGGATAGGGAAAACCATGAAGACAGTGGGAACAGAAAGATGGAGTGGCAGCAAGAAGGGATCGCTGAACTGGGTGACTCATGCAGCTTGGCCCATGATCAGTAACATCAGTCTGACCCTGGAAAGTCTGTTGAAAGATCAGGAGAAAGGCCAGCCTCGGTACTCATTCTCTGGCCTTCTGAATAGCCTTGTGAGAAGCACATGCGTTCCATGTTCAAACTCTGACTTTCTTATTCTGAAACAGGAGGAGGTAGTGGAAGGGTAGAGTTTGATCTGGGTTTGGCGCAAAGGAGTGGCACTCATCCATGGATCTTAATGAGGTGCTCCTCATTAAGCAAGGCAAGCTGAAGTAAATGTTCTGAAAACCCTCAACTCCACAGATGAAACAGCTTTGCCTCCCAGGGAGCCAGAAGGCCTCTGTCTCTCCAGGCCCAGGGAGGGCTGGGGCTCAGGCAGGCCATGCTGCCTCCCAGGCAGGCCATGCTGCCTCCCAGGCAGGCCATGCTGCCTCCCAGGCAGGCCATGCTGCCTCCCCAGGGCCTGTTGCTCTGCTGTCATGTCACGTGGAAGCCTGCTGTAGTGAGGAGACATGGACTTACATGCCCTGCTTAAGAAGAGGGTTGTTTTGTATTGAGTAAAGTTCTACTTTGGAAAAGCATCTCTAGAAAACGAAGACACTTTCAGTTGATGGACAAACGGCTAGCACAAAGGGATAAGTATAAAGATAAAGATAGACTTCTCCTTAACATGTAAGGCATTGCTTCCAGGGCTCCTGAAATGGGAACACGTTGCTGACAACTTTGCTTTTGAGGGAAGTTTGAGAACCTACTAAAAAGGCCACTGAGTTACACCCCAATTTCTACCAAGTAAATCCGACCTTCCCCAGTCACAAGAGACTGTTAAGTTCATACCTTCATGAGCAGGATGTATTTTGGGTAATTGGGGTTTTTACGTCCCACATTTCTAAGCCTGTTGGCAACATTTCCCAGAGTACATTAAAAAGATTTCACAAGATAGCTTCACAATTTTTGGCAAAAACGAACCAACAAACAAACAAACAACAATAACAGAAAGTGAGGCATGCTTTAAAGCTAGCCTCTTGCAGACCCTGCCTGTTCAGGCGATTGAAAGGAAGACAGTGAGTTTCTGGATGTACCTGTCAAGGCTAAATGATTGTTCATTTCCTGTGAGCTGGGAATAGTGTAATGACATACAGCTGGGGAGCAGGGTGGGGCTCCTGCTCTTTCCTCTTCCAGGAGCTGTGTTCCTTACCAGCTGGGAAAGATTACCATACGAATGTACTGGAAAANGGGGGGGGGCGAAAGGAGCATTATAGGTGTCAGCAATTTCTTCCTTCGATGTTCCTACCTGAACTAACCCTGATGGTATTTTAATAACACACATGTACAAACATTCATTTACTTTAAAATGAGGGGTTGTGGTGGGTACAAGGAGGTATTTACAAAGCCTCAAACACTCTTTCTGTGGAATTGAACTGATTAGATGTAAGCCGCTATGATTATGTATGTTAATGACCGGTTGAGTTTGAAAGAAATAGTTAAGAATAATAAGGTATTTTCACCCAAGAGAAATGAATTTGTATCAGAGTGTCTATGCCTTGCTAATGCAGCCATTACCTGGAACAACAACAAAAAGCACAAATTCAATACCAATTTTAAAATTAGAATTCAGCAAAATGAGATTCAGAGCACTTTTTTAAATGCATGCTTATGCCTTTTAGTATGATAAATTTTGTTCAGTGTTTCATTAGCCCTTACAGTATGCCTCATGGCTATGTCAGATATGAAATGCTTAGAGCTGCAGCCAACTTCTCACACCTGGTGGCTCCCATTCTAAGCCGGCACCTGAGCAGACAGAGAGGAGGTGAGGATGGGGAGATGTGCAGGTGACCAGGTCTTCTGCTTCTCCCGGCCAGGAAAGGAGGAAAGGAGAAGTCACAGCAGTGGGAGGTTTCTGCCCATGGAGTCTCACAAAGCATCGCTTCTTGACCTTGACCTGTGCGGGGCGGGGGGGCAAGATACCTGAGATCTGAAGGAGAAGAGAGGTACAGCTTCCTGCTTTGATCTGTTTCTGAGGGCTTTAACCCCACTAGGCATAGGAATATCTGTAGAGTTTAAAACCTACAAACCAGGTCCCACCAAATCTGGAATAAAGTTTGAACAACTGAAGAAAAAAGAAACTAAGCCCTAAGCTGGATGAAAGCAAAGGTGAAGCTGCTGTTGGAAATGAGCGAGAAGTAAAATGACAGGATTTCGTCTGAGTCTTGCAGGCACGCACTCCAGAGAAAGTGCTGCACACCCTGAAGGTCTAATGCCTCAGTTGCAGTCCCTGCCACTTGTTGCAGTTGTCCCAGCACTCGATAGGCACTGGCACATCCAGGAGGAGGCTGTCTTCTCTGTGAGTGCTAGGGGGCAGGTGGCCTGAGAATTGCCACCACATTTTACAGGTAAGGAAGAATGAACTAGGAACACAGTAAAGTGCTTGCCCACACAAGGATGAGAGCCTGACTTTACATCTCAGCACCAGTCTGAAAAGCTGGGCATGGCAGCACCTGTCTGTAACCAGTCCTGAAGAAGCAGAGGCATGTTGATCCCTGAAGCTCCTGGCCAGCAGGTTCAGTGAGAGATCCTGCCTCAACAAATAAGATTCATAGAAACTGAAGAACAACCCACTCTTGACCTCTGACATCCACATACATGTATACACATGTGCTTGCACATACGTGCACATATACACATGTACATGTGGGAGGAGGGAAAAAAGTACTCTCCATCCTCCTAAATCCCCTAGCTGTGATCTAGTGGGCTCACTCCTTTTTCATGTTCCTTCCCCAAAGCAGTTATTGATAGATGATAGCTACCCTGAAGCATATTGGGGCCAGGATGCAGAGGATTTGGCTCCTCACATAGCAGAGAGGGAGCCCAGCAGTTGGCTCTCTCTCTCTCCAAAAAATAGGTTTGGGTTTCATTATGGCCCAGAGTCGACTTGAATCCCAGCATGCTTGGTGCACCTTTTGGCATTCCTCATAGAGGAGCTCTTTTCTGAAGTTACCACATCATGTCCTCCATGCCCAGATACTTCCTCCTGGGACTCCACAAAGAACCTGAGGAGAGGGGTGAGGCTGCTTCCTTCACAGGCCTCATCAGGCAAGCCTCACTGTGGTGCCTCCCTGAGGCCTCTTTCACATGGCAGGCAGCAAATGAAACCTAGCTCAAGGAAGGAAGGAGGAAACAAGAATCTCCCAGTATGTCTGCTTTTATATTTTTGCCACCTAAACAAGTTTTCAGTGGCCTCCATGTAATGATGCCCCCAAATGCTCTGACTGAAAGAAATAGTGGTCACAGCATTTGGGGCTGGTGATTGTCACACTTCACTGGGAGAAGAACAGCTCAAGGAAGACCTGCCTATTTGTGTGTGTGCCATGAGACAGGTGCAGAGGCCATAGGACTAATTGCTGGAATTAACTCTCTCCTTCTACCATGTGCATCCCTGGGATCAAACCCAGGTTGTCAGCCTTAGCAGCAAGAGCCTTTACCTACTGGGCCATCTTGCTGGCCCTGGTATCATAAGCTTTTACCAAAGCAACGACTTGCTTTACTGATAATTTCAAAAGTCATGGACTTCAGAGAATTATTCAAGATGCTGGATGTATATTGACATTTCTAAAAGACACAGGTTTGGTCATTTTGTACCGTTATTTGAAATGTTGGACTTGAGTCTATGACAAGTTACCATTGTAATTGAAGTCTATGCCAGTTACCTAAGCTGTTCTCAAGACTTTTCCATTAAATTCTGCCAGCATTCCAATGCATGCCAGCCAGCCAGCCATTTTCACTAAGACAGCCTCCATGTGCTTGCAGCAACGCATCACGCTCACCAGTTGATGTGGCGCCTGTCGCCTCTCTAAGATACACCTGGGGGAATTAGTGTGGTCGTTTGCTTCCTGTTAGGACCACAAAATGAGGAGGTTTAGCAGGGCGCCCTTCGGGACAAGCTGTGAGTTCACAGTCATGGATGTGCTGGCTTCCTTACTGCTTCACAGGGCGAATTCTATGATAAGATGTGATTTCAGATGGACAAAACCATTCCTCAACTGTGGTGTACTGTAAAAACAATGACATTTAGACTCAGAACTTTCGCATGACGGTATTGAGGAGTTTCTCCATGGAAGCTTCTCTCTGTGTTTCTTAGCCAAACTGTTTATTCCTCTTGTTTTCAAACAGATGGACATCTTTCATTGTCTGCTGACTGAATCCTGCAGAGACGGGTTAAACAGGAAGGACTCGAGTTACGGTTTTGTCTGAAGCACCGGAACATTCGTGAATGAAACCCTCTAAGAATTTGCTGCTTACTTCTTCTATGATCTCCCTTCTGCACTCACTAACCTGTGCTTTGGGACCCCTCAGCCCCAAATTTCCACAACCCCAAATTTCCAGTTGCTGACTAAGCATTTTTCCTCCAGTATTTCTGCCTCTTCCAAAATCCAAGTGAGCCCAATCTACAGTCTCTCTTTAGTTTTTACCCTTTTTTTTGAAAACAGGGTTTCCCTCTGTAGCTCAGACTGACCTTGAGTTTGCAATATTCTGGCTCACAGGTGAGCACAGCTCTTACAACTATTACCCCATAGTTGGTTTTGTTGCCATTCCTTGCTTGTTTTGTTTGTTGCTTTTGCTTTAACTTATGAAAGCACCATGTCTGAGTTGTGGCAGGAAGCAGGACGTGACTGTTCTGAATACTTACACTGTCCTTGTGAAGGGACACCTTATCTCTCCTGCTTCATATGTCATTTGTCTCTGCTTATCTTGGGAGCAGAGCCCTGGCGCCCTGCCTAGGACCATGTAGGAGCCAAGCAGCTTCTCTCTTGGGGTCAGCGTTTCGTTAGTTGTCAGCACCTAGTGGAATATTCCTGTAAGCATATGAGCTGCAGAGCCTGCAGGAGAGTGGCTGTGGGAGCCGGCTGGAAACAGAGCAGCCATCACCCCTCTGCAGGCCGCTCTGTGAGGTGACCTTCCATGCAGTACCTTCAGAGCCTGTGCAGGCAACATGCCTCGCCTATGTTGTATCCTTCACCTTTCCTACAAGGAACACGCCGTGAAGTACTTCATTTCCCAGGCACCCTTGCAGATGAGGACAGAATGTTTTCAGCTTTCAGCCTGTGTCTTGTGGTGGAATTTGTGACACTCTGGGCTACCTCAAGGAAAAGTTTCCCCTTTTACTCCCTATCCATAGGTGGCTGAGCCCTTCCAGCCAGTTCATGTCCTGCTAGAGCCTGCCTTGTCTTGTTGGTGAGTAGCCTGGCAAAGTTTATTAGGAAATAAAAAAGAAAACATTTTTCAAGTTGACACAACAAAAATGAAAAGACCAAGGTAGAGTTAAGTCTAGCTGCACACACACCTCCTTGAAAGAATGTAGCTGTGTGGGAAGTACATATTTACTCTTATCAGTATTAACAAGAATAAATTTAATATTTTGATAGAAAATGTGAGTGTTTCATAATTACAAAAGAGGCATTGTCCTTGCTCAACTTATCAGCTCAGGCCTGTGATCCTTTCGGTCTAACGCATGGAGGCAGGCCAGCCTGGGCTACTTAACAAGACTCTGTCTCTCACATGCATGTTCAGACTCTCTCTCTGCCTCCCTCCTCCCTCCTCTCATTCTTTTGCTTCTTGGGATATGGGGAAGGAGGAGGGGGGCAGTCTCTGTCCCTCTGGACTAGATAATTTAGTGAGAAAGGCACACAATATGGTAAAGGATCATGTAGTAGCTAGCACAGGCTATGCACTGCCCGCTTTTGAGACCAAGTCATGCATATTCACCCTGGTCCATGGTGCCTCACTGCCAAGAATGGCATGCACAATCATGTGGTATTAGACCTTAAGACATCTTTTCTCTCAACTATGTTGAGTAGTGAGAGGAGATGGACATGAGAATACACAGCAACCCCACCTGGCCCAGCCTAAGGTGGTTTCTCAGAGGAAATTCCTTTAGCCGAAACTTGAGAGTAAGTCAGCTTAGTTAGCCAAGAGAAAGGAAGAGTCACCAAGGAAAGGGAGTTCCACATTATAAGACCAAGGATAAGGGATTCTGAGGTCAAGATAAGCAAGAAATGAATATAGTGTGCTTGAAGACTCCTGTTGCTGGCCTTTACAAAACCAGATCAGCTGTGTTCAAGGCTTATGGGTTTCAAGCTGCTCTCTAAGTAGCCCTTGTGACATCTGCTCGTCTGGAGCATGTGATACAAAAGCTCTGGGAAGATCCCCATCTCCAGACAGACGGCTCCAAATGTCGACTCTGATTCCTGCCACCTGTTCAACCTGATCAAATGTAAACATTTTGATTCAGACAACCATAAATCTGATTGTGATACTTCTCTATTTAAAGCTTTTAAATGTAATGCTTAAGGTATTTATAGACAAAATGAGCTGTACTTTTTGAGAGAAGATTGTAACTCCTTTACATGACTCAGGGACTGTGATCTTTCAGAAAGTAGTAACTAATTTTGTGCCGTCCCCGAGCACAATGAACTTACACAGAGTTAAGTGTAAATTATAAATCCACAAGCTATAAATCCACAGAGTAAAATGTTATGCAGGGAGTGTATGTGTGCATAGACAAAAAAAATGGTAAGTGGTGAAGAAATGGATAGGTAAAGAGGTTTGGATACATAGGTGAAGAGATGGATGGATGGGTGATGGATGGGTGAAGAAAGGGGTGGATGGTGTATTAGCAACTCTTTGTGGCTATGGCAAAATACCATGACAAAAAAATACTTAAAGCAGAGTTTATTTTGGCTGATAGTTCTATTGGAAGAGTCCAGAGTGGAGTAGAAGACAAGTCAGCCTAGTGGTCAGAGCAGAAAGCCGACAGAACACATTTCTTCACGTACTCCCAGGAAGCAGAGACAGGAAGTGTAGCCAAGCTATAAATCCTCAAAACTTACATTCCCCCACAGACAAAAATCCAGCACCCAGTGGTGTTCCTCCTTCAAGAAGGCTCTACCTTCCTAAAGTCCTAAAGATTCCATAACCTGCTTCAAACTGTGCCATCAACCAGAGAGCAAGCATTAAAATACACAGGCCTACAGGGAACCATTCCCATTCAAACAACCAAAGTAAAGAGAGAGATAAATCTCTAGGAGGCATCATAGCTAGCTTCAGTTGTCAGTTTAACACACCTGTAGAGAAGGAACCTCAATTGAAGAACTTCTCTATCAGACTGGCCAGTGGGACATTGTTTTGATTGATGGTTAATGTGGGAAAGCCAGGCCCACTGTGGGCAGTGCTAGCCATAGGCAGGTGGGCCTAAGGAAGACAGAGAGAGAAAGCCAGCAAACAGCATCCTCCCATGATCTCTGCTTCAGTTCCTCTTTTGAGTTCCTGGCCTGACTTTCTGCAGAGACAGACTGTGACCTGGAAGCTGTAAAATACAGTAAGCTCTTTCTATCCTGGTTGCTTTTGGTCATGCTAGAACAGAAATTGGTATCGATTTTGTGGTGTTGTTATGATGAAGTTGACCATGTTGTTTTGGGTGAAGGCCAATGTGTTTGGATCTTGGGGCTGGAAATACCACTGAGTGCTCAGAGCTTAATAAGCTCTTTGTGGAGTCTTAGAAGATAAGAATATTGAGATGAATGCAGATGATGGAGGCCTGGCCTGTGAAGTTTCAGAGAAAAGCAAAGAACCCATCAGGAAAGTTTATGTGATATATTTAAATTCAGAGTCAGTAGAATTAAAACCTTTGCTTTATTGGGAAAATATATGCTGATCAGTTGAAACTGAAAAGAATCAACTGTGATTAATAAGAGATCAGTATCCCTGAGGTGACATTTTCTGGGAAGTATTCCCTCAGAGTCATCAGCACACAGAAGCTGTGGTCTACATCTTAAGCTGGCATGCTGTGGGAAAATGGTCTTGTACCCTGTCACTTGTATTATTTTAATAAAACACTGATTGGCCAGTAGCCAGGCAGGAAGTATAAGTGGGGCAACCAAGCAGGAAGTAGAGGCAGGGCGATGAGAACAGGAGAATTCTGGGAAGAGGAAAGGCACAGTCTGCAGTTGTCACCCAGACACAAAGGAAGCAAGATGAGACTGCTTTGCTGCTAAAAGGTACCAAGCCATGTGGCTGACACAAACAAGAATTATGGGTTAATGTAGGATGTAAGAGTTAATAAGAAGCCTG